>UFQX01000569.1:293952-351452 GCA_900497675.1 Arapaima gigas | reverse complement strand
TTTTGTTGCTTTTCCGTTTGTTCGATTTATACGTTCGAATTCACCTTTGAGACTCATCCCCCTCCGTATCAGTAAGTGTTTAACACACCAGTTAAATAAAAAAAAAAAAAAATAAGTAGGATGCACTTTGGTAAAAGTGGCTCCGCCGCTGGGTCACAGTTTCAATAAAAGAGAACGTGGCTCCTGGTCTTATGAACAACCCAGATATGAATTTTCAAACATGCTATAATTTTCCAGTTTGCTTATTTTTAATTGCATTTTAATTGTGTTCTTCACTCCACTCTTTTCCAAAATTTCTATCTGTGAGCCTGTGGATTAAATTTAACTTATTTTTATAAAGTGGTGTTCGCAACAGTGACACGGAGCCCCAAACTGAGCATCAATGATGGAGATAATGAAGAAAAGCAAGAGAACAGAGATATACGGCAGTAAAGAGCAGCCAGCCAGAAAATAACCTCCTTAATTCAACTCACGTCCACAGTGTTTATTATGTCCGTTAAAAAGTCAGGAGGAGGGACTTTATACGTGCTTCGCAACAGGTGTGTATTTGCGATGGTATTTTCACTTCTCAAAATTCATACAACTATTAAAATAACTTAAATGTGTTATAGCTACGCTGAACGTAACCAGAGATTAAACTGAGGAACGTCTGCGTGAGGTTTTCACTGAACACGACGGGCTAAAAGTTACAAACGCACTGCTGGCCCTCACAGCGTGTCCTTCAGGGTGATGGACCTGGCCTAAAGGTTATTTGTTCGCAACCCTCACACAGACACACTCCTGCTTGAGGCTGGATGAAAATCCACACTCGCGGTTCTTCTAAATAAAGGTCATAAAAATGGTGACAATTTTAAGCCACATTAAGTTTGTCAGGATGAGAAGGTCTGACGGAAATGCAAACCTGCGGTCAGTCAGACCCTCACAGCTCTGGTCTGTCAGCGAGAGCCCAGGTACCGCGTGCAGAAAACCATTAATGATGGAAATCTCAGTCGTGTGTGTGTGTGTGTGTGTGTGTGTGTGTGTGTGTGTGTGTGTGTGTGTGTGTGTTTGTAAAAACTGTTGGCGTCGGGCCTTTTTTTGCATTTCCCCGCTTACAGGGCGATAATAGAAGCCAGATTCGCGCAGGGTGTAAGTTGATAAACCAGCTATTATGCTGCTCCACATCACACACACTCAGAAGTTTCCAGAATTTTTCAACTGCGGCAGTTGGAAATGTATCTTTGCCCGCTTTTTACGCAGAGAAATTTCTGTGGCATTGAGTTATCTGCCTTCATGAAAGATGGAAAATGTATTATGAATATATCGGTTTGTCTTTTTCAAATAAACACTTTGCTTTGTCTTTTCACTTTATTGAACATTATCTTTCATTTTCATACTCCCGTTTTTTTTTTTTTTTTTGAACAAACTGAAGGTCAGCTGTTTGGCATCGACGCTGAAGGACGACTGTCACCGGTGGTGCTCGGTTAGTGTCGGGAGGAGGAACGGGTGCATCCCACACGGTCAGCGCGACGGTCACGGTCGCCGCATTGCGGTTAGGAGGGCTCCACGCCTCCGTCTCCTGGCAAACAGGTGACAATTTGCACAGCTGCTGTATGTGACATATAGAGAAACACTGAATATTCATCGGCTGCTGAAAGACAACACAGCCTCCTGCTCGCTTTATGCCCCGGTTTAAACAAAACGTCCGTGAAACCGGAGAGGGCCAGCGGGCGGCGCAGCGGCTAGAGCCGCCGCCGCCGTGTATTTAAATATAAATAAAAGCCATTTGTATTTTCTACCTTCCGCTCAGCTTTTCAGCAAATATACCTTTTGTGCTGCTGCAAAACCATTTGAAATGACGAGAACCAGCTCTGAATAACTTCCCTGGACGACGCTTGAGCACCGCCTGTACGCCGCAGCCAAACGGACCTGTTTAACCGCGACGTGTTAACTAAAGCTAGTTTACTTGAAGCTCCCGATCCGAAGGCCCCGGGTCTGAACCCCACCGCCTGCTGCAGCACTTCTGATCAAGGTGTTTACCCTGAATTGATGGAGTGAAAAATACTCTGCTGTATAAATGGGTAAATCAGTGTCTTCAAATCGGGGGCCCCCCACTGTAAGTCATCATGGAGAAAAATGAAATTATTATTATTATTATTATTATTATTATTAGTAGTAGTAGTCGCACCAACTACACAGCAGCCATAACAGTATAATAAATAGACCTCTACTTTAGCCCAGAAGAGGGCACCAGGGGGCGTAGTGGTTAAAGCATCACCTTGCAGTCAAAGGACCAAAGTTGAAATCCCTGTTGTTGCTGCAGCCACCCCGATCACGGTGTTTGCTCTCAAGCGATGCGGTAAAAAGGCGCGTAAACGTTCACCTTGCAGGTCGCTTTGAAAACAGCCGTCGGATAAATGAATCAAAGTGTTTTAAATCGTCCTTTCGGCAGCCTGCTTGACCCCCAGTTTGTACTCAGCAGCATCAAGGGCACTTCAGTCGGAGGTTGGAACCTGAACCCGGGGTTCTTTCGAACCACTACGGCCCCTGTTGGCGGATATTGTTGCCACGGTAACTGCACCATCCTCAGAAATGACCGCTGGTTTTTTTATAACATCATTTAACGCTCTGACAGAGCATCGAAGAAGAGACTGTGCTTGGGTTCACCGTCCAGACCTCCAGGTGGCAGTGGGAGCGAGACCCACATCCTGGTGGGTCACACATAATTATGGCTGCGTGGGGTGGTCTCGAGTGGGTGTTGAACCGCGGCCCGGAAACGAGGCTGTGCCACCTCATCGGAGGACGTGACGGTGACCGGCGGAGACTTTGTTTACTGCCCCCTTGTTAGTGCCGGCGTCCACCTGCCACCCCCCTCACCCCCGCTCCACCTCCGGGTCCCGACACCCGGCACCGTGGGCCTCTCTTCTTCACCTCAAGATCAAGCGCGAAAGCGCTGACCCAAAACAATGCTGGCAAACACTGCAGCTGCTCTGCCTGTGCTGCTAACACGATATATTATTTATATCTCGCTGGAGAAGAGAGAAGACGGAGCTGCCCGAGTGGAGAACAGGAACGCGGAGGAGCAAAAGCGGACCGTGAAAACACAGAGGAGGCGTTCCCTCCAGGGGGCGCTGTGTCGTCCACACGCTCTCGTCCTTCGTGTCACGTTAAAAGGGAAAAATTCTACGCAAATGTTGTTGGCCTCCAAAGCCGGTAACAGCTGGACGCGGGGAGGTTTGCGGTAAAGTGATTTTTTAGGCGAATACAGTCAGCGTTCACTCGCGGCCCCCTGCGAAAATGATCATTAAAAAATTTTTAAACCCCCCCCGAATGTCTAACCCCCCGCGCCACGGACGCCGCAGGGTCTCGACGCTGACTGGCGGGCACCTCCACCCCCTCATTTATTAGACAAGCAGTTTATTAGTAATGGCTTCTAAGCTGACGCATTACCCAGAATGCACTGCCTCAGCAGGGCGCCGCCGACTGTTCCCCTTCCTCCTGTCTGCCTCCCGCAAAGGGGCTCATGGGAACTGGGCACCATCAGACAAAAGTGCGGTTCCGTTAGGACCTCCCTTCAGCCTGGCTCCGCCCACCCGCCACAGGACTTGGGTCCAGGCCCTCTGTGCTTCCTCGGTTGGGGAGGGGGGCCTCGGGTGGGCTGGACCGGGCCTAATGGCATAGCAGCTGAAGAATTGGAGGTGCGAGCAGAAGGTTGCAAGTTCCAGTCCCTGGAAGCGCTGCTACTGAACTGGAATTTGACCTAAATTGACTCAACATCCAGGGGAGAAAACAGTACAATTTAAAGTTTACACCTGTATAATTCACTGTAAAAACATTAAAAACAGTATTTTTATCAACTGGCTTCAATATTTTGCCCAAGGAGCCCATTACGATGAGCCACACGTAACACGGGCAAATTAGGAAAAAAGTTTATTAAATCTGAAATATTGTCACACGGTGCCCGTGTGCTGCTTTCGACCCGCTTGTAAACACAGCGTGTCGGGCACGTCCTCGCTATTAATTCTGGACACATATAAATATATTTAAAATACAATCATCCCCAAGTGAGTAAAGTTATGAACTGATGTTGAAGCTGCTTTTCGCTGTAAAGTCCTGGGAGATGAACAGAAATAAAGAAGAGTCACCTGGCAGCTGAGAGAGAGAGAGAGAGAGAGAGAGAGAGAGAGGAGGGGTTTGACACCGAGTCCTGTATGAGTAAATAAAATGTGTGTGTGTGTGTGTGTGTGTGTGTGTGTGTGTGTGTGTGTCAATAGTGCACATTAGATTTTTTTTGCGCTCTCTTTGAAAAATAATAAAAAATAATAATAAGAAAAGCCCTTGACTTCATCAAGGCACCAAGGACACGGAAGGGAGGACGGAGAAGCCCACAGGTGAGAGGAGGAACAATCGGCAATAGGAAACTGTCTTAGTAACAATATTATAATATTCCATCCATCCATCCATCCATCCATCCATCCATCATCATTAACCAGTTTATCCTGGTCAAGGCGATGGTGGTCAGGAATCATGGGGCACCAGGCTGTGAAAATCTATCCTGGATGGGACAACAGTTCATTGTAGGGTGGCCACACACACACACACACACACACACACACACACACACACACACACACACACACGTACGTACGTACACTACGGCCAACGTAAAGTGACCAATTAACCTGGAACACACGTCCTTGGACTGTGGGAAGAAACCTGAGCCCCCCACACAGACTGCACATTAAATATTGCAAATGTAAAATAAGAACAGTGTGTATGTAAAGCAGGTCTTCAGGGCAGCAGAACAGCAAAATGTGCACTGACAACCCCCCAGGATGGAGCCACTTTATGTAAGAGCAAAAGAACATTTACCTTCCCTATAATTCATTTTCTCCCTTTTTTTTGCCAGACCAGACAGGGCGGAATAAAACCGCAGAAGGTCCGTCCGCACAAATACGTTTCCTTTCGCTAGAATTTTAAACAAATAAAAGTTACGTTCGGTGTCACACAAAGAAAACCGACTTTAACTCGGCATTCAACAGTAAAATACGAAACAATCGTTCGAAACAGAACATTTGGCGCCTTTAGAACATCTGATCAACAGAATAAGTCAAAACATTCAGAGATAATGAAATGTGGGTCTTGGGACAACTCTCAACATTATTTGAAAGGCACCTTTTTAAAATTTCAAATATAAAAATGAGAAATGCTACGGTAATGAAAGGATGATAAAAAGGACGATGCAATAAGAGATATCGCGCACGTCTCTGACATTCAAATAGCATTTTCTGAATTCCACTTTATAGTTTTTTTTTAAATAGATGTAATTTAATTAAAATCGAACAGCCACCTTCATTAAAATTGCCCACCGCATTGGAAATAAATATGACAAGAACCCGAGAGACTCGTCTGAGGGAGTCGTTCGTATTCCGCGTCTTTCTCTCAATTGCCGTAGAATCATCTCAGAAGGACCGAGACGTAGAACCAGCTCTGAGTGACTAGCCTGCGCGGTACTTTACCAGCGTTTTACACCCCGTCACTTCACGACGGCGACAAGTTAACTACACCAGCTCGGTTAGCACTACTAGTGCTGGACTAGTAGAACTGTGTATGGTACAGTGGTGTTGGCTTACAATAGGGGGGTCTTGGGTTTGAACCCCACCTCCTGCTCTAATCCCTTCAGAAAGGTACTTTACCCTCTTCTAATATAATAAAAATCACAAAGATGGGCAAAACAGGGTAAATAGCTTATCACCGAAGTCACACCGAGACTGAAATAGCTTTCTTTTATGCCTATGGGGTCTCAGGTGCACCCGATCCCACGCTCAGGTGGCGCGGGATGCAACCCGGGCAGGTGTGGCAGCATGTCAGTCACCTCGCTTGTCCAATGGAAAGGCGCTGTGGTGTATGGATGTAGATGTGGGACACACACACACACACACACACACACACACACACACACCGTCACAAGCATGTTTAATTTAAAATGACCTTCTGTTGCTGTGCCGAAGCCTCCAAGTGACAGTGCCAGTGTCACTTTTTGGCACGATGTCACCAGCCCCTCTCCATACCTATCCCCAACTGTGCACAGTACAGTTTTGGTCGACGCCCACGGTTTGAGCACAAAGCTGATTGACCTCCACTTGTCGGGGGGGGCTCTCTGAAAAACGCCTTTGGAAGGGAGGAAGACAAGAGGGAAATAGGAACAAGAGGAGGGTTTTAAGACCAGCGTGTGTGTGTGTGTGTGTGTGTGTGTGTGTGGGGGGGGGGGGGGGGNCAGGCTTGTGTTTCAATGAGGACAACATTTCTGGACAGACCCAAAGAAACAGGGGGGGGGGGGGGGGGGGGGTATTTGGATGTGTGGTTGGAGCCCAGCTGGTGCGTGAGGAGGATGCCTCCCCGCTGCGCAGCCCGCCCGTAATGAACGCTTTTTACCGGCTCCGCGAGAGCACTTCCCGCCCATGTGTCTTAATTTGGCTCAGTTTTGGGAGGGATTCTTTTTTTATATAATATATATTTACCCCCCCTCCCCTCCCCACTGGAGAGCGACATGTGGCTGTTCTGCAGCTGCACCCCCGGTCCCCCCCGTCCTCCCTTGTCACCGCTGCCAATCCGTCCGGTGCGGGCGACTCTGGCCTTGCTTGCAAAAAATAAATCTAATTAAACAAAATAAAAACCTTTACTGACGTTAATCGTGCGTTCGCACGCGTGTGAACATACGCAAAAGTGCACGGCTCGAGTATAAATCTCGGCCAGCGTCTGCAGTAAATCCCGGCAGAGCAGTTATACCCCCAAGATGTAAAAAGAGGCATTTCCAGCATGACACGCTGCACAAAAGAAATTCAATCGCCAAAGTATGTTGATGTAATTAATGCAGTTTTTGTGAAGTTCATTGTGAGCCGTGTTGATTAAAATACCACGTTGATATATATATGTGTGTGTGTGTGTGTGAGAGATTTTTTTTTACATAGCGAGGCCTTTCATTCGCTCCACAGAGGAGAAGATGCCATTTTAACCTTGAATGTTGACAGCGTTGCCCTTTAATTTCCAACATGAAAGCTAAAACAACCTTAGCCGTCACGAATGACATTTTTCCATTTACGGGGTACACAATGCGATGAATGCGCCGCACTTTTCATATTCAATGAACGCGTCCGCCTTTGCGCGTTAAAACGGACGCGCGGGAAACAGGGGCGGAATGCGCCACTTTGTTGTCGCGCCGCGGGCGGAAACAGCAACCGGGCCCCTCCGAAGAGACCTTGCATCTGTTGAAATATTTCTCGGAAAGGTTGATATAAGTAATGCGTTAATTATCTATTGATCCGTCCTGTGTATTCAGATCAGCGCCGGAGAAAGGGCGCCGTCCTCTCGCCGGCAGGGAAGACATGAATCCGGGCCCCTTTTTGCTGCGCTAAGGGAGATCGGGGTGTAGGTTCTGCGCCGTGCGAAGCGTCGGACGAGGAGGCGAGACGGCGAGGAAGCTGGGATCGCGGCGTTTTAGCAGGGCGCCCTCCGCGCCGTCGCGATCGAAGAGGGTGCGACGATCTGTTTGCTGCCCCCAGGTGGCCTGGAGGCAAACACACCACCCGTCGTAGGTAGGACGGGGCAGTGCGGCGGGGAGGGCGCCGAGCGCCAGGAGTCGGGGTTCCGCGTGGCCCGACGTGGCCGTGCTTCCCATCCGCGAGACGACAGAGCGCCACGGGGGGGGGTCGCCGCGGTAATTCGACACGACGAAGCGAGACGCTCGTCCGCCCGGGCGACCGCGTCGGCTCGGCCAAAACCCTCCGCGTTCCGTAACCGCGTCCGCCACAGCGGTCCCGCGAGGGGCCCGGAGACCCGTGCGAGAAACTTAATGACGGTTAACCTGCCTGGGGTTCTCCTTGATGAGGTGTTTGTGGACTCGGAAATGAATAACACAGTGATTAACCAAGGGTTCGAGAAAAAAAGAGGAGCGAACGAAAGGCAGATGCTGCTAATAGTTGGCGAAGTCAAAAAGTTCAGGCGATGCAAGTAGAAAAATCAGCATGGGGTATACTTTTAAACATACATCAGAGCGCGTCTGGAATTTTCCCTTTTAATTCTGATTAAAAATGAGGCGTTAATGAAGCATGAACAGACTAATTGGTGCTGTCATCAAGGCAACAGGAGACAAAGCACTTGACATTTGGAACCAGCTACGAAGGGGTGACATCACAGCGAAGGAGGGGGGGGGGGGGGGGCAAAAAACAAAACGGGGGCACGTTCGCAGGGCTCGGGTTCCGCTGGATGTCGAGCGCGGAGAGCCTCTGCCGCTGCGGGACACGAGCGAAAGTCGGGCACCCAAACTCAGAAACCATAAAGACGCAAAGGCCTCACGTGCTCATTACGTATCGCCGCCTGACCGGGATATTTTTCTCACGGCACGTAGGATCCGGCTACCAGGTTGAACGCATTCCCGTTCCGTTTGGAGAGGTGCCGGAGCTTTCGATTGAGGATCGTTTTCGCACCAAGAATTTTTAAATAGCCGGTAGATGCTCGTCTTTAAACGGAGAACGAGATCGGGGGCGACTGCCCGGGGGCTTATTCTCCGGTTTCGTGCGCAGCAGTTAAAACGTTAGAAAAAAAACACAAACAGATATTTACGTTTGGACATCTGGTCCGGGCTGTTTATATCCCGGCGGAGGAGCGACGGCGAGACGCGTACAGGATAAGACGAAAGCGGCCACGTTACGGCCCAGACGCTACGGGGGGGGGGGGGCACGGACCGGGGTATTGGAACGCAATGGATCGACGTCCGATCCGTACGCCACCTTCCGCCCTCAACAAACGCTCCACTCCGTTTCATAACCTCCCCGTCGAGCGCCGTCTCTCATTACGATCCGATCGATCCGCCTTAAACAACGCGGTTAAGTGACACGTCTAAACTAATGGGAAAAACCTGCCAGTTTTCTGCGTTTGGAAATTAGAGGTGTAATTTAGTGGCTTAACTGACAGACAGCGTAACATTAACTTGTTTAGCTTTAGACTTGGATGAGCACATATTAATATACAAAGTGCGCAAGTGAAATTATGTCAAAACAAATGAGTCACGTTGGACCGGCGCAGACTGCAAAATCGCGATTGTTCACGGTTAGGAGTGACACCGAGAGTCGCTCTCGATAAAAGCCTAGACGGAAGCGGGGGCGCCGAGCGCGGGTGGCACCGGGAAAGATCGACGCGGGGAGAAGGGAATGAAACGAGCGCTCAAAATGAACCCCGAGGCGCTTTCGGCAAAGTTTTACAACAAATGGATCTCTGCTGGAGAGCAATGACCTGACGGAGATGCCGCGGCCGGCCGGAACGGCCGCACGGAGGGCGCTGCCGGCGGGGCGGCGCGGCCCTCTCAAGTAATCTCCCATGAATGTCACGCGGTGCGGCGAGCGGGGACCGTTTACGTAAGAGGTCGTCGAGATGCGGCGCGAGGGCGATGACCGAGGGGGTGAAGCGCTCAACAAGTCGAGGAGGACGAGGGGCCCGAAAGGATGCGGCCCGCCGGCGTGGCGTAGTCGGCGGGTTCGCGTTCTTGTTAGAAATGCCTTAATAGGCAGGAAAAACGGATTAAACAGCCGTAAGTGGTCCTAATTAAGTGGACACATTTAAAGAGGGAGACGCGCTCGCCGAGCGCCTCCTTTTATTGGAACATTGTTGTTTGTTGTCTATTTATCCTGCAAGGCTCATTGGCGTTAATGGGAAAAAGCAGAGGTGCCATTTTAGCTCGCCGGCTCGTTCGCGCCCCTGCGCAAAGCGAGCGGCGCCCCCCTCTCCGCACGCCGTAGATGGAACTTGGCGGGTGGTATCGGTCCAATCTCAGCTGTTGCACTGACGGGATCGCGCGGCGTCGCACATCTGCGCAGTTTATTAGTCAGAAAATCGTCGATGTTCTGCCGCACGTGGC
Organism: Arapaima gigas; assembly: GCA_900497675.1. Taxonomy (NCBI): domain Eukaryota; kingdom Metazoa; phylum Chordata; class Actinopteri; order Osteoglossiformes; family Osteoglossidae; genus Arapaima; species Arapaima gigas. Next base: position 341,560 of record UFQX01000569.1, on the reverse strand, counting down.
AGGGGCGGTTCGGGGAGGAGCGGCCTTTGACGCCCGATCGACTCGCGCCCGCACGCAGAAACGCGGAGGAACGCGCACGGACGCGGCGCCAAATGACCCGAAACAAGTGTTTTATGGAACCCCCCCCCCGAACAATGGATGTCGCTCTTTTAGAGCAACCATTACAGCTCGGCTTCACGGTCCTCATTTGCCGACCGAAAGCTCGGAGATTATTTCATCCCTTTCCTGCCCTGCCACCTCATTATTTACCACAGCGGAGAGCTGGGGAGAACAAGTGCTTTATTACTCGATATTTATTATCTCAATCTGCTAGGAGAGAGATTGAGAAACGGTTGGATTGGCCCACGCTCCATCAAACAAATGCGCCGGCGTACCCGCGACGCTATTTTACACCGGGCGGCTGTTCACGGGCTCCACGATAATTTATTCTGTTTATTCTAATGTTTGTTCTGCTCGCGCTATAGCGGGTAAATTGATGATTTGCGACAATAAATTGAGATTTCAATTAGCATATTAAAAAATTTGCGGAGAGCCTTTTTACCGTCACTGCCGGGAGGGCCACGCAGCCACCGAACCGAGCGACACCGCGAGACACCTTCCCGATTCAAGACAGTGGGGGACGAGTGACTGCAAAGGACATTTTTCGTGAGGATGGGCGCTCTGTGTGTGTGCGCGCGCGCGCGGTGACAAGCTCCTCGGTGGACGCTGGAGCGCGTTCACCTCAGTCGTCCGGACTTGCGAACGGGGGAACCTCCGCTTTCCGGCGACCGAGCAGCTCAAGTCCAGGTTTCTTTGAAACGCGACTAATCGCAGCGCAAACTTCTCCATCCAGACCTGCTCCACACACGGCGACAGGGGTGTTCGGCAGCGTAAAGGCCCGAGTGGAAAGGTGTTTACAAAAAAGAAAACAGAAATATTACGAGCGACAATCTGTTTCGTTATTTTGACATTGTTTTGATGTTCTGTGCCGTGTTTTTGCCACAGACTATATTTTAGGCAGGCTTTTCATCTCGGAACGTTTTAATTTTGGGTGTGCTGTGAGCTCTTGGCAGGTGCTGCGATTTACGCCCTACGCCCTACGCCCCTTTTTCACGCCGAAAGCGTTATTTTTAATGCACCGGTTGGCATGACGCGATAGGAACACGGCGACCGTAACTGGCAGCATGACCAAATACGCGCTCTCTCCACACGTCCTTCGGGGACGACGAGGGCGCAAAGCGAGCCATTTGTACGACACAGAGGGTCAGAGGTCAGAGGTCGCGCACCACGCCGCGTTAATGGACCGGCGCCTTTATTCCGAGAGCCCGAGCGAGACGGGAGGCAGATACAGCCCCTCTACCCCCCCGTTGACTTCTCGGCTCCGGAATCACGCGCAAAAATAAGACGGCTGCGGGAATTTACGGACGTTCGGTGCGTCGGGCCGGCGAGTAAACGCGAGGAGACTTTTACGAGCAGAATCGAGTCGCACCAAATACAGACGGCGCAGCCGGATGTGGTTCGGGTTGCCGCGGCCCCATCACCCCCTGCACGCCTACGTGCCGTTACCCACTTCTCATTCTCTCCCTAAAACAGACCGGGTATTGAAAAAACGGGCAAAGACATTTCTTTTTACATTATTTCTTTGACGGAAAAACGTTGACTTTTTTTAGAATATCCCAAATTCACCCCAAAATCGCCACCAATAATGACCGATGTTATAAAGAAAATTATGTATTAAGACAATTAATATATAGTTGTTATTAATTGTTTGCCTGTATAAATCTGTATATAAAAAGTGCTCCAACCTGCTGTAATAATTTTTTCACATCTATGTTATAAGTAAATATTTAAAAAATACAGTAAACTTGCAACGGCAGCGCATGTGAAGCGGCTGAAGAAAGGCGAAGGCTGTCTGTGACATTTAAATAAATGAATAATTAGAAAAGAAAAGCAAAACGGGGGCAAAACGGCCGAGAGCTGAGAGCGTGGGCACCCTTTTCCCACAATGCACCGCGTCTCGCCGGCTGTGTTCAAAGAGGCGAATTAGCGTTAAGTTGTAATAATGACAATAATAATAATAAATAAAAAACGGATATCGGGAAACCGGAAAACGGGCGACGTGTGCGTACTGCGCGCTTTCTAACACGCGCGCCATAAAAACGCGCGATCCGATGAGGAATCGGCGGCCTGTTGGCGGCCGAGAACACGAGCGAACCACGGACTGTTATTAATCGCGGTTTGAGCGCGAACGGGGGACGCGCTGAAGTTCGCCTTTATCAATCACCGCAAAACCCCCCGTGGCTTAATCGACCGCGGTAATTGGCTGACTGACACACACACACACACACACACACACACACACACACACACACACACACACGCACACACGCACGCACGCGCGGGTTAGGGTACGTGGAAACCGTGGCCGGGTTCTGGCACGACAGGATGACAAACGCTGAGAAGAGCGCCGTTCGCGGGAAACCGACGCCCCACAATTAATAATGTATGCGAAATTAAGCACAGCCATTTTATTATTCAAAGAAAGGTCAAATAAAGATGGTAATGACTTTTTAATGTCATTTTAAAAGGGTCCTATTTACACTGTTTGGATGTTATCCGTTATATCGCTTATAAAAATCCACAAAGCTTCCGCAACACGTTCAGGCCGCGTGGGAAAATGTGGAACGACTCCAGAAGGTCCTCGCCGTCAGGGCTGGGGGTTATAAGGTCCCGATGTTGCGAGAGAGGATAAAAGTTCCTGAGCGAACGTCGCGGTTTGTCGGGGAAAAATCGGGATCGATCGTTTTCGCGTCATCATCGCCAACCGAAGTGTTACGTCTTTTCCAGCCGAATTTCGCTTATAAGGAGCCGCTCCGCCACCTCCGGTCACGCCAACAGACCCCAAATCCACGCTCGTATAATTCTCAGTCATCGTGTCGATAGATGACGGCCCGTTCTTTTTAACAGAACATTTTTTCTTCTTTTAAATACAGATTGTGCATTTTTTATGCAAATCACCAGAGCAGTAAGAGAAGCGCAGCCTCGATGCCGGAATCGTCGCGTTCCACGAGTGATTCTGGCCGATTTTGCCGAGACGGTTAGCGAGTTAGTGAGTTAGTGAGTGTTAGCGTGTCGGTATTCCTGTTTATTTGCCCTCTGTTACACCGAGGTCCGTGCCTCTCGTAGGGGACACTGTAAATGGGACCTGGCTGTCACCTCTCTCTGCTGGTTAAATATATTCAATTATGATTAATTGCTGCAAATTTAGGGAACAAAAAACACCCGGCATCACGTGACTTTTCTGAACACAGCCGGCATCTGCAGGTGAGAGGAGATCTTTTCCAGCGCAGGGGAAGACAGGCGACGGCGTCACCCTGTCCCGTCACGTCTCGGCTCACGGCTGCGCATCTGCGCTGCATCTGCGCTGCATCTGCGCTGTGTGTCTGCGGTGTGTCTGCGGTGTGTGTGTTTGCAGTGTGTGTACCTGTGGTGTGTTTGTCTGCAAGGTGTGTGTCTGCAGGGTGTGTCTGCAGTGTGTGTTTGTGGTGTGTGTGTCTGCAGGGTGTGTCTGCAGTGTGTGTCTGCGGTGTGTGTGTTTACGGTGTGTGTGTCTGCCTGCAGTGTGTGTTTGTAGTGTGTGTGTCTGCAGGGTGTGTCTGCGGTGTGTGTGTCTGCAGGGTGTGTCTGCAGTGTGTGTTTGTGGTGTGTGTGTCTGCAGGGTGTGTCTGCAGTGTGTGTTTGCGGTGTGTGTGTCTGCAGTGTGTGTCTGCGGTGTGTGTGTCTGCAGGGTGTGTCTGCAGTGTGTGTTTGTGGTGTGTGTGTCTGCAGGGTGTGTCTGCAGTGTGTGTCTGCGGTGTGTGTGTCTGCAGGGTGTGTCTGCAGCCAGTGAAACCAGTTCACCAGTGTTTGCAGGACTGACCAGGGTCACTTGCCGCTTTTTTTGCGGCTAAATTAGCAGCACGGGTGTTTGTGGGGGTTCGGAAAAGCTGTTTTGAGGTTAGCCGTGTCGAAGGTGGCAGAAGTTAGTTTCACAAGTTTACACGGACCTCGGTGGCGTTTGCCGAGACGGCGGCGTTGGATTAGCCGCGGTGAGGTTAGCAGCCCTGCGTCGATTCATTTTGACGGCAACGGTACCGAGTTAGAGACGTTGTGCTGAGCAACACTGAGTAAGCGCTGTTAAGGTTAGCAGCATGGAGTTAGTCTTGCGTTGGTTCATGTCGACGTTACCGGTACTGAGTTAACACGGTTCGATTAGCGGTGTTGAGCGGAGCAAAACCGAGTTAGCGGTGGCAAGGGAGGTTAACAGCGTCGCGCTGACTGGCGGTGACATTAGCAGGACTGAGTCAGCACGGTGGGATCAGCGGGGTTGAAGTCAGCCATGTTGAACCAGCGGTCCCGTGCCATAGAGCTCCGTTCCGCACGGCGACAGCTACATCCGAAACCCTGGGAAACCCTCCCCCCCCGACCGAGGACGGGGTGCCCAAGATGCCCCCCCGGCAGAGTTGGTAATGAAGCGGTTCACCACACCCATATAATTGAAGGTGACACAGCGGAGGGGCAGCGAGCGGCGCCCCTTTATCAGACCCCTTCCTACTGAGGGATCGCTAATCTGGCTGTTATATCGGATTATCACACGTCGCTGCCTTAATGCACCGAGTGGGTTTTTGTCTCCATCAAAACACACACACACACACACACACACACACACACACACACACACACACGAGGAGAGCGGGGTGGTGACGAGGAGGCGAGGGAGGAGTCGCCTGTGTACCACCGTCAGTTACGGAGGGAGCTGCGCCCCAGCCATGCGGAAACACTCCAGCTGTCCCTGCCAACCCGCGATGGAGGGGGGGGCTCGGCTGATGTGTTTACACATCCTTTCCGGAGAGCGTCTTCAAATAAATGAATAAACAAACAAGTTCGGGGGGTGGGCAAAACACACTCCGGTCGGAGCAGCACCGCTGACCCGGAAGACGGAAGGCCGCGGCATCCGGAGCCTTTTACTGACGCGTTTGCTGTTGGGAACAGACCCTTTTAGAGAGATCGCTCCGGCGGCCGCTTCGGAAACCCCTCCCCCCCCCCAGCGTCTGAGTTTCGCACAAAGGCGACGCCCTTCCTCCGTTGCCAGAGCTAACTGTTCCCGGCAACGCGGCGACCTTCCGTTTGCGGTCGTGAACAAGCAGGTGGCGGCTAAAGTTACACAAGGTTTTACATAACCCGGCGAGGCCCGGCGCGTTCGAACGTCCTTCCGGCACGGTCCCCTTCACAGCCCACACGCTTGACGGGACCGTCTAATGGGGGGGGCACAGGTGCTCACCACCAGCGTGTGGGGACAAAGTGAGCTCACCTGGTGCTTCAGGTGTGCGTCGGGCACGGCAGGACCTTTCGGCGGCAAGACGGCGCCTTTTCCGACCCTCGCCTTTCGACCGGCTCGGAACCCGACGCAAACAGAACACGACAGCGACGGGCGCGGCTCTCTCGCTCCGACCACACCTGGGCGAACAGGTAAACCTGCCGCAGCTGAGCAAGAGGAAGCTGGCACTGCGGTGGGGCCTTTGAGCAGAGTAACATAAGGATGTACCGCAGTAAAAATATGCAATTGCATTAACTGGTCAGTGGTGATTTACTTTGTTTAAGCTGCTTTGATTTGAAGATCCTGTTTAGAAATCAGGTCTAATAATAATAATAATAGTAATAATAATAGCAATAATAACAACAATAATAATAACAATAATAATGTGTTTCATTTTGCTGGGATTTTTCTTCATGTTCAGGGATGTCGAATGTAACAAATTTACGCGTTTTTGGGTTATAAATAAATCCCTTTGAGGTTTACCTGCCGCGAGGTTTTAAAAAGTGTTTTGTATTGTTTATATTTAGCTGTTTAGAAGACGCTTTTCTCCAAAGAGACTTAAAACGTTATTTTCGTATCCGGCGCTTTGCGAACTCGCAGACAAACACAAAAATCGCTGTGGTACGTTGTTCAAATTCGGTTTTCGATCCGCAACACGGCTGTTTTAAATTTTAATGCCTGTTACTGTCAGACAAAGTGACGTCCACGGTGAGTTTTAGACGTTTTTAAAAATGACAAAAATTGCTCCGATTTATTTGTTTATGCATCAGGGTAATTTTTACTGCATCCTTTCTGGACAAATATATTGATCAGGGGTGAGAATCGAACCTGGGTGTTTTGACTGTAAAGTTGAGGGTTTTAACCACTATGCCGCAATACTAATAATAATAATAATAATAATAATAATACACGGATGCTGAGGGCATCAGTAAATACTGATCCCCACCCAGGTGTCACCCTCGGCCCAGGGTCCACCTGGCCGCCGCAGGTCGCCCACCCTCAGCCAAGCCGCTGTGCCGGTCGGGTCCGCGGGCCACAGCGGAGGTGCCGGTCCTTGAGTGGCGGCGCTGCAAAGTTCGCACCAATAAACACGAGTTAAATCAATAGGTTTGAGAGCGAGCGCCGCGTTATTGATGTGGGCCGCGAGGCGCCCAGCCGTAAACGCCTCATCCACATTCTCCGTCCTCCCCGCAATAACGGCCACGCCGGCGTCCCCGCCGCTCCGGCGCCCCCTTCCCCCGAATTTATTCACTCTTTCACGGCTGAATTGGCAAAAAAAGAGGCTTCTGCTGAATTTTAAGGGTGCGACACACGCCTGTATTATTATTAGATTTCTGGCATGTAATATCAGGGAATAAAACCTGACGGTATTGAGGGTTTAACAAACAGTATCTCCGAGGGTTATTGTGTCGGGGGGCCGCGCCGCTCCAGCCACGGCTGCGCAGGAGACAGGCCTCCTCTCTGACTTGGAAACACGGCGGATCGCGACCGCGCCCGCGTTCATAAACAGGCCTTCTTCCGTCAGCGTGAAGACGGCAGCAAAAAACCGAGGAAAGACAAAAAACTGATGCAAATGTACGTTTCGTCTCTTTGTACGGGAAGTATAAACACAAGCAACCGTTTTTAAAATTAATACGGGCGACATTTGTTCCCCGCGGGGGAATTCCTGTAGGACTCGGCCAGCAGGGGGCACGGCGGTTAAGGCCATTGCTTTGCAGGACACGGGACCGAACCCGCAGTCCTGCCGTCGGGCCCTCAATCGTGCTGCTTCCCCTGAACTGACACAGTAAAAATTACTCGGCTGTCACCGGTGTCACGCAGACGTGGCCACCGGTGACTGTTTTGCCCATTTACACGCTTCGCGTTCAAGACCTCACACAGTTGACTGCTTTATAGAAAAGCGTCAGATACATTAATATCTATAATAATCACGGGGGGTGTAAATACATAAGAGTTATCTAGACTGAGCTATTGATCCAGACTTGATATAAGACAAGAAACGAGTTAACAAAATGAATAAATAATATTGATTTGATGCACTGGCCACACCCGCTTCACATGATTGGCAACCTGTTAACGGAACAATGAGTCCAACGAACCGGAAAAGTCCGGAAACTGGCGGGAGGGGCGTGGGCGAAGTGCAGGAAAGTTCTAGGGACGGCGCGGGTTTGTTTTTGTGCTGCGGTCCTGTGCTGCGGCTGTCGTGTCGCCGGTTCTGTGCTCAAGTCGTCGTACTTTTACTTGGTGTCTCGTGATACTTTTGGGGAAGAGAAATACAAAGGGCAAAAAAATCCCCCCCGTACGTTCTCCGCACGGTCGCTTTCCGGACCCCCTCGGGTGTCCAGCGATGTCCTTCGGAGTTCCAGAAATCGTCGGGTGAAGAAAGCTTGAATTTGTTAATAATAACATTCCAATTCCTGGTATTCAGTTCAGCTTTAGAACCGCTAATAATGGCTATGGCTCCGTCCGCTTCTCTGTTAATTCTTATTCCTAAATTCCAATTTGCTAAAAAGAAGGCCTGACGTCCTTAAAGCCCCCCTCAGAGCCGCAGACAATAAACGCCGAGCTCTTCAGTTTGGGCTAATTTTGAGAAGCAGAATAAGGGCAACTGAAGCAGGATGTGGAAATTATGCAAAGGCGACTCCAACTCCTGTCGCGGTGTGAAGCGGCACTCAGAGGAACGCCGTCGCCGCTCTGTTTGGCCCTCGTGAAAAATCGTTTCTGAAGAGCGCTTCTCCGTGATGAGTCGCTTGCGCGAGTGTCTCACACATTACTTCCTACCCTCGCCGCCGCCGCCGCCGCCGCCGCCGCCGCCACCTTTCACACCTCCGGGCCGCTGACGGACCACGGCGATGGGAAACCTTCGGAATTCCACACCATCTCGGGGACGGGATGCGGGTTTGGTAACGCGGCCTCCGAAGGCCATGTGGGGGGTCCAGGGGGCGACGCAAAGCAGCAATCTCCTCGCGCGCACATTAACACACACACACACACACACACACACACGCCCGCTCGCTCACGAGAGCCACACTTTGCTCAGACACAGGAGGCCACGCCGTAATATGGGTTTTTTAAATTATTAATTTGAGCCACGTCTAATCCGTCCAATTAGAATTTTAGTGGGAACTCGGGAAATTAAAAATCGGGGAAACGGCGTAAATATACAAGAGCTCGACCGCGCTAATAGCGGCAGCTCGCGGCGCCCTCCCTCCCCCCCTCCCTCCGGAGCGGACTGCGTTAACTTTGGGCCGGTAAATGGACGGTGACACGCACGGACGCGAAGGCGTCATCCGAAGCCGACGACGGCGAAACCTCGCCGAGTCATTAATCTAATTACGTAGCGACAATGGCGGGGTCACGCGGCGTGTCACGGCCTGTCGGGGGCGATGAGCTAAGGCCTCGCTGATGCGGCCCCGCAGCCCGCGCCCCACAGGCTTCCCACGATCGGGCCGTGTCTCCTCCGACTTAAATAATTCAAACGGCCGCGCCGGCGTCGGCAGACAATACGTTTCCAAAGACGTTTAATACGATTCAATCATTTATTCAGATTTTATTTGTCACCACGCAGGGATTAAAAAATAAGAATAACCCAAAAGGGAGAAGAGCGAAGGTCTCCCAGGCGTGTGCTCGCCAAAGCGAACAAGGTTGTGCCGAGTGCTGCAAAAAAAGTAGGAATATTAGTAGATATTAGAATTAGAAAGATATTAGAATATTAGTAGATATGAATAGTTTTGAAGCCGTACCGGACGTCTTTGCTCAGGGGAAGTGGCCTCGGTATGGCGGCACAGATCGCTTCTTCCCGAAAGTCTCGAGGAAAGGTCACGTGTGAACTACCGCAGGCCGAGTTTCGGCGTGTTTTTAATTTCTCCTACTAATACGTTCAAAGGAGCAGCAGAGTCGTTTTCTCCGGCGTTTCAGTCGAAGGGAGACATCTGGTTGAGGAAAAAAGGCAACGCAAAACATTAAATTACCCGGTATCTGTTTCAAACAGTTAGCGACGTTATTTCCTTTTTGCCGAAGCCGGATTACCGTCCGGCACGAGGGCCATTATTTTTCGTGGGCCGCGTCCCGATCGTAGCCCAAGTTTGCCGCGATTTTCGCTAAGAAAAGCTCTTGCCGGTAATTGCTCTAACATTTGTTCCAGGTCAAGTGGTTATGCATGAAAAATGATGTGACGGGACTGTACAGTAATGCCGTCAATAGAGCAGTTGCCACTTAGCCGTACATTATCGAGGCACAAAAGCACATTACCTTGGTAACAGAAGCGTGGCAACAAGGGAGAAGGGGTCGCGCGACGCGGACGGCGTTTTCGAGAGACGCGCGTGGCAAATAAAATTAAAACGCAGGAATTACGGCCGATTTTTTTTTTCCCGTACGCGGTCGGGCCGGTCGACGTGTCAGTCATATTTCTAATAAAGATGTCATATCCTGTAGCGCGGCCGGGGCTCCAAATACAGCTCGGACCCGCGGCGCTGCGAGAACAAACAAAAGCGGAGCGACGAATGAATGAAAACAATAAAAACAAAGAAATTAGAGAACTATAAATAAAGAGAAAAAACATTAATAAAACCCCTTTGGACAGGGGCGCGGGAGGAGAGAAGCTGTGTTAAGGTGATATTTAAAGCCGTGTTTTTCTTCTTAATCTTTACCGCTTATTTTAATTCGCTCGGGAACGACGCGTTTCACGCCTGTTATTTCAAACGACCCCGAAATGACCGTCCGGTCGGAAATAATAATTATTGCGCTCCGAAGTAATAACGGTCATTCCCAGCCATTTAAACTCACCCCAGAACAACGTCCGCTCCTGTTTTCATTACTTCCTGATAATATTCACCCAAGTCTGAATTTCTTGTTTATGAAATACTAACTCACTCTGAAATAATCCCAGTACTTATAACAGTAACAGCTCAGTCTGCGATAATAATGTTCACTCCCTGTTCACTCCATTATCGCTATTAATACTGAATAATAATCCATGCTGAAAAAATCATTCTCTCGCTTGGAAATAATGCTGCCCCCCCCCCGCCGTGGAGCACGAAGGGCTTGAGCCACCACATCTTTTGTTTTCTCATATTGCTATCATTATTGGCATTATTATTATTATTATTATTATTATTATTATTATTAATATTGGAAGGAAGATCCATTGTCTCCTGCTCTGCCCAGACTTGCTCCCCGAGCTTGTGAAGCGGCGACCGACGGGCGGCCGGTCGATCGGCACCCGAAGATCCATCGGGAGGCTGACCGGCGCCGGGACACGACGGACAACGGGAGGGTGAGAGAGAGGGTCCGCAATGTAGGCCGTGCTATAGACAACAAACATTTTCTTTAAAACACATACAATTTACATTTTTTTAGATGAAAGGGGCCTTGTGGGCCTACTTGATCGACCGTAGGGCATTAGCAGCGGGGAGCTGAGATAATTGAGTCAAAATTGCTTCCCTATCACAATGAAACTTTGTTCCCTGGAAGGATTCGCTGTGGTCTGAAAAGCACTTCATGTATTTTCTCGCAAAAGGAAAAAGCCGGTGCCTTTGGTTTCCTACCATTAACGCTTTGTTGCGGCCGTGGCTCGGGCTCGCCGGCACGAAAGGAGTGCCGTTTTTTGTTTTTTTTTTTTGCGAGCGCTCCTTTGAAACGCTCCGAAGGAGCCGTTCCGCGCCGGCCTACGATTGTCTCAGGTTCCTTCATCATCTCCCCGCTTGCTCCTGCTATAAATATTTCCCCAGCTCGCCGCGATCGCTGCATTTATTTTATTATTTAAAGAAACAACATTAGCAGCAGAACATATATTTTGAAAGAGGACGATGCAAAAAAGAGAGAGAAAAAAAACTTGCGCGCGTTGCGGGGATTATTATGACATTTTAGGAGCGACGATCCACAGAGGTTCTTCCAGCAGTTGCCTCCACTACAAAAGGGTTGGGAATAAAACGGTTCGGTTATGATGTGCAGAAACGGGCTCTTCCCACCTTGTCCTTATTACACGTGGAGCTGCAAAGGACTGCAGCCGTTCGTGGCGCAACGCTACGGCGGAAACCGCCGGAATTCCGCAACGGATCGAGCGAGGCTGTGCCCGAGCGCGTAAGGCAGAGGGCCGCTTTTACAGGAGCTTCGGCGTATTTATTTGCAGAGGGGCGGCGAGGTCCTCGGTGCGTGAGCTGCGAGAACAGCCGACGAAGCGAATAAAGGTGAAACTAAACAGCGGCCCATTATTGCCCATTAGCTGAGGACGGTCACCCGGTACGTGACACGCGCTGAAACACACGCCCACGCGTCTGACGGAATTAAAAACTGCTGACTGCTCGATTCGCCTTAAAAATGCACTCGGGCAAAACTTTTAACAGGTCGTGCGCGTCAGCCGAAACAGGAAACGAAACGCCGCCGTCGCGATTTTTCGTCAGGTCCCCTACGTGACGTCGCTCCCGGTCGGCTGCGTCACCCGGGCGTCTCCGTCGCGCACACGCCTTGTTGCTAGGGGACAGGAACCCGGGCGGGGTGCCGCGGGTGGGACTTCCCGTCGCAGCCGAGCAACGACGCGCCCCCCGAGCTCCGAGGGCGGGACACCCTCCTCCCGGACCGTCGGGGTTCCCGAGACCCCCTCAGCTGATCCTATAAACGCCAAGATTCGCGGGCCTTTTTGCGGAAATCCGCCGAGAGCTCGAACCTCCGAATCGAGAGAACGCGGGACCGGGAGCGGGACGGAAGTGGGCGCCGCGGCGGGAGAGGTAGTGCGTGTCGCGCCGCGCTGCCACCAGCGTGTCCCAGTTACTGACGCAACACGTCCTCCTGACCCACTTTGGGCAGTTTTTGGAGTGCGAGGGATATTAACATAATCGATTTTTTATGCATTCCTTGTTAATTAATATCGCATCTGCGCAGGTTGGAGAACAGTCACTGGGACACACCGGGGGTCTCATCAGACCCGCTACGATAACGTAAAAAAAAAAAAAAAAAATTTTAAAAAAAAGAAAACTGGCAAAGGATCAACGGGAATAACTAAAATCCGGAGCTTCGCTTTCAAGCTCGCGTCTTCTCGGCTACTCTGCCCGCGCTCTCGCACCTGTCGGGGAGGAACGCGCCTGGGCGGGGGTGGCCCCCCGCGAGGGTGCCCTTTGACCTTCGCACGGTTCACGTGAGCGCCAAGCGCGTCGATTACCCGCTCACACGTATCCGTCTTACTCAACGCGCGGAATTCCATTATTTTTGCATTTCCCGCGCACCTCATTTCTCCATATTCCCATTAGCGTTCATCAATTTATCACCGTAATGTTATGTTTGTTTTCGCGCCCAACTTGAAGGACACGCCGAGCACGAGCCAAACGGCGCAATTACCTTTGATTCCCCAACTGGAATAAAGCGCACAGTCAAATAATGGCTCCCACTCCTGCAATATTTGCATGATAATAATATCACTTCCTTAAATGAGTTGCTGGAGAAACTATTTTTCTTTAGTACTGACAACAAAGTGCCAGATTGATTTCCGCCTCGTGCGCGTCGACTGCGGTCGGTCGGCGAACGCGAGAACCGCGGCCCGACCGCACGGTTCACGGGCAAAATGTTGCCGCGTAATTACCGGTCCTCGTTCGAAGACGTAACGCAGCGCAGGGGGTCGGGGGGGGTGCGGAGACGCGGAGAGACGTGCGCCGACTGCCCGCGTTCCAGAGAGGAGTAAGACGGCCGTCGGTAGCCGTGGGAATGAAGAAGCCGAACTTGGAGCCGAAAGGTTGCTGGTTTGAGTGTGGATGAGCAGTTCTGCTGAGCACCAAAACCAGGTGTCGGTAGACGAGGGGTGAGGTCGGGGAGGGGGGGGGGGTCCTACTTTTTCCTGCCTTGATGGATGAGGCCGCCGTGCCGTCGCTCGGGCGCCGCGCCTCTCGGGAGGAACGTTGTGATTGATTAGATGGACACGCGTCTTCCGGAAGCAGGGATGAGATCCAGGGCTACCCGCGCTGTCATTAAACTCCACGCGCTCGCAACTTTCCCGCATCCCATGATGCCTCGCTGCCTAACCAGTCTCCCAGCCGTGCGCTCGGACCGTGGAACGATCCCCCGGGATCCGATTGCTTTCTCTGCAGCCGAACACGCGACGTCTATCTATCCCTCCATCCATCCGCCCGTCATCATTAACCGCTTCATCCTGGACAGGGTTCTGACGGTCCAGAGCCTATCCCGCCTCTCACGTGGTTATAGAACTACCCCCTGGGTGTGTCACCTGTCCATCGGAGGGTGTCCCAACACACACACACACACACACACACACACACACACACACACACGTGCGCTAAAGGCAATTTACAGAGGCCAGTTACGCGCAACACGTGTTTTGGGATTGTGGGAAGAAACCTGGACAGGCATGAGAACAGGGAAACTCCACACAGACTGAGCTGGATTCGAACCCACACCCAAAAAGCCAAGATATTAATTAATGTCCACAGTGAAGAAGGGCCAGGTTAATTTGCATAAAATTTGCATCCATTTTAATGAAGGTAATATTTTCCAAATACTGGTCAGGTGCTACACAGACGATAACTGTGAACAAGCTGGAAAGGCACCGGGAATCGTAGCGGTGTGGTGGCTTTAAAGCCGGCGAGAGGAGCAGCGACGTGACTGCCGGTTACAAACGGTACCGAGTTTGCGGTCCACGGAATTTCTTTCCTGCTAATCTTCCAGCAACAAAGGGGTCCGAAATCAACAAGTTCTCAGTTTTGCCTCCGATTCAACGGGCTCCCCATGTTCCTCAGAGGCACTGAATCCTCCTTTAGAGCCACTTCTCTCCCGGTCTCCTGAAAGCGACATGCGTGAGTCTGTCATCTCCTGCGATTACCTGTGTATCTCAACATCACCTGTATGGGCAGCTACACGAGGGACGTGAACCAGCAACACGGCGGGATCTCACACACAAGCTGTGCCGTGACCGTTCTGCCTACGTCGTCATCGGTTTCTGGCGGGGTTTTGGCTTTGCCGCGCGCTGAACGTCACCCTGGACAGAAATCACGTGTCAAACGCATTAATGTAAATGCACTTCTTCCTTCCCAGTTTGTCCAGGCAACTTCTTGACTTTAGAAACAGCAAAAAGTTCAGCGGCATCTGGGAGCTTCTGTCATCCATCTTCAACGGTAACGGTCCCGTTAGTCTGCAACCGAACAGGAGCCCCCCAGCGTCGGCCCTCCGACAGGCAGCGGAGCCGCGGGTCCGGGAGCAGCGGACGGAAGCGGCGCAGCTCCTCGGTCTTTGTGTCCCTAATCTCGAGAGCGGCGCTCTTGTGATAATAGACTAACTGTGATCCCTGGGGCTTCAGAAGCCCGCAGTCGTCAATTTCCCCCTCTTGCCTCCGGGGTCTTTAAAATGCTAACAAGATAACGGCTTCAAAGGGCAAACCTTTCGGGCGGCGCGTCCAACTTTGCGCTTCAAACGGCCGGAATAATCCTTGTAATGAACCCGCCGTACCTGTGCTGCCGCAAATGTCTTTGTTTGATGTGCCGCCGGCAGAGACGTCGCCCGAAGTGCAAATAAAAGCCGCGGCCGCCCCGCGGCGTCCCCGACGCGCTGTTCAACTGTCGCATGAAAGGGACGCCGCGTCGCGGGCTTAGCGCTGCGACAAGCGCGTTGGTAGCTTGACTAATGGCTCCGTTTTGGTGCCTCAGCTAAAGCAGGCGAGGGGAGTCCTTGGCGGATGAAGGATCCGGCAAAACGGCGACGCGAGCCTAGCTCGCGTGTTTTAAAAGAGCCGTCGTAGCTACGCCTCTTCCGAGCGCGTCCGACGGACGAACGGAAAAAAAGATGGCCGAGGGCCTCCGGCTCAACGGAAAGCGCCAGAACTCCGGCTGACGGCCGCCGGTGGCTTTGACTGATGAACCGAACTCCTGCGTCTCCCTTCTTTGGTCTCTTCGGGTTCTGGTGACCGCCGAGCTCAAAAGGCGAGCGACAGCGCGGCGGGACGACAATAAAGAACCGTCTCGCTGCGTCCACGTGGGTTTCGGGGTCTTCTGGTCACCGGGGGACACCGCGGACGTTTCCACGGGAAAGGTCAGAGTTGTTCGCGCGATGCTCCGCGGAACGCTCCGGAAGCCCGTAGGACGGTGCAAGCGAGACGCGGTGCAATTTATCCGAGCTGTTAAGTTGGCGACGCCAAAACGGAGCCATTAGTCAAGCTACGAACGCGCTTGTGTCGCGACCGCAAAGCGAGTGATATTAACCGTTATTTATCTGCTGACTTTAGGGGGGCTGTAACCGGAAAATTATCGTTAATGTGCGTTTGGGGCCGTAAGCTTTATCTACCCAACGCCGGGGGTCCGACGTGGCTTACAGCGATCGATAATGAGCTTTACGGTCATTTTCCCATTTCTACAGCAGGGTGACTTTCGCTGCATCGACCGAGGGTGAAACCCTCGATCAGGGAGCAGGTGTGAGGATTCGAACCCGGGTCCTTTGACCGCAAGGTGCCCCCTGCCTATGGTTCCCGCCTCACGTAAGCTATACGTTTCACGTGAAACCGCACCGGAGTCGTTTCCAGTTTTTGCAGACGGCCTTCCCTGTGTTTCTGCCGGGCAGCGAGGGAATTACGACTAATTCACAGTCGCCAAACAAACCGTACGGTCTGGTTCCTGTAATTGTCATTTGCAAACTTTTTCTTTTTTTTTTTTAACCAGCTACATATTTATGACACGCAACCTGCAGCACAGAAACCGCACCGCAAGGCAAATCCCCATCTGCCCCGGTGCAAGCGCGCACCGATTTATCCGAATATTTCAAAGATGATTTGTCTTCACATCCAATTACCGTCTGTTTGCAAATATCGCGGCGGACCCCCGTGCGGCGGCGCGGTCCGGGGGAGTGCCCAAACGGGAGCGGACGGGGGGCTCGCAATTTCCCTGCCTCCGACAAGAATTAGGACTGATTATGTTGCGGTGTCATTGTGAGTGTCAGCCAGATGCAGTGCATCCTGGGAGCCCGGCGCCGGCTGCCAAGAACCTGAGGAGTTTGCGCTGAAATTTTGTTATTTTTTGCTTTGATTTTGAGTCGCCAGATGCACTCCGCCCTCCCCAAAGCCCCTGCCCACACACACACACACACACACACACACACACACACACACACACACACACTCCAGATGAAACCATTAAGATTTCATGCCTCTCATTTGCACTCAGGCCGCACAGGAACAATTACAGCAACGGTTTTGGCCCGTTTAAATCCGACGTTAAAAAGTTTGTGAGGAGGCGCTCCGGTGCCGCGGGACGCTCGGCGCAGCTACGCACCGGCGGGGGGGACAGTTGCCCGTGGTAGCAGGTCTGGAAACTGTGGACGTGCGGCTGTCTGTTTGAATTCAGACATAAACGCAACCGGCCACACAAACGTCCCCGGTGCAGGTCAACGGAGGAGCAAACGCCCTATTTTTATTTTTTGTGCTATTAGTATTATAACAACGGGCCACAGGCCCAAAAGTGAGGTGCTGGTGCCTGGGGGGGGGGGGGGTGTTCGGCAGCTGAACTATCAATAAAAGTGAAACCGCACTCTGCTTGAACGTTTAATCTCAAGATGAATGAGCAGGAAAAAAGCAAATCGCCCCGCGGCAAAATATTTTGGGTTAAAGTGGGGTGAAGCCGACTCGGGGCAGCTGCGCACTTCTGGTTGAGGGGGCCGGACTTAATGGGACGGGGGGGCGAGGGCCGCCTCCTGTTTCATCGCTGACCGGCTGTGGCTCTGAAATCGACCGAACCGGAAGGAATCCGAGCCGCACGACCCGTCCGGCAAACCCATCCAGGCCTGGTATGTGACATTTTCCGTGGGGACTTTGCAGGAAACGGGGTCTCGGTGGACCGCTGGGGGGCAGCGCCGACTCTGGCAGGTCCGCAGCCGACCGGGATGCTGAGAATCGGAGGGGCGTGGGAGGAAGCTGCGAAGAAGCCTTCAAGCGGAGCAACGGCTGGAGGTGGGAGAACAGACCTGCCACGGAGCCACTGACCAGAGCCGGGGGTGGGATGGGGTCTCTCCTTCGCACCCTGTCAAGACGCCCGGCGTGAGCTCTGCTCCCGCCGCGGGTCGTGATCCAATCCCTCACAGCTCATTTTCTCATTCCTGCTGTTCCCCAGACATCTTATCTTCCACCAGTTAATATAGAAAGATATTTTTACTGAAGAAATTAAAGGAAGACAGAAAGTCTCAAAGGCAGGGGACTTGACCCTGAATCCATTTATTGAAAACACCATATCCTTATCCACCTCGCCGCCTGCCGCCCTACAGGTCCTCTTTCGCCAGCTGTGTTCATTTCCTTTATTCTCTCGTTCCTTTTGTTAACGTTTCTAATATTTGCTTCGTCGCATTTTTATATATTTAGCAAAATACACTTTCTTATCCACAGAGGCAACATAAAAGACAAACTGTTTTTTCCATCATCATCCACATGCTCTACTTTCTGCCGTGGGAATTTCCACAACAAACTCTGCAAAGAATTAATGAAGGAGTCCTGCAAGGAGGAGAACCAACATCCTTCTGCTCACAGCTGCTGCTTAACCTTCTTTCTCGCTGCAGTTTTGCGAGGTGCGGAATTACGAACAAGCGAGCTTGTCTGGGTGGGTGGGGGTCGGTTTTGAAGACCGCGAGGTTAATGGGGTGACCACGGCAACGGTTGGTCACGTCTCACCCCTCGCGGCGTTGGGGTTCGAGGCCCAAAGCGACTCGGGACCGAAGCAGTACGACTGACCGGCTGTCAGGAATTTCGAGCTGCGGCTCGACCCATTTTGCCACATCGGTGCATCTTAAAAAGGACATTTTGGCAGTGAGGAACACGGCGGGGAGCCAGACACCAAAACGGGGCCTGAACTGCAGGGTGAGCGTGATCCAACCTCAGCTGGGTTTGAAACGGTGTCACGAGGACCTGGAGAAACGTTTCGGCGCCGCCGCCTCGGATCAAAACCGCCGCACGACGGTGTCGGATTTAAAAGATCAGAGGAGATGCCTCACTCATTGACGGACACGTTTGGTTTTCACAGAGTAGCGCAGCTGATGGAAAAAGGGTTGGAGGCGGACGTGAAAACACCCCACCTGGATGGAACGAGACGCCCGTCCCCCAAAAACCCGGGAACGAAGCCTGTAATGATCCCGATAAACAGCATTAAGCAAGAAGCAAGCGGCGGGGGGGCGGGGGCGCCGAGTCCCAGAAACACCGGCCTTCGGAAATGTGAACGCATGAATCCGCTGAACCGCACAATAAATTTGGAAAAAATAAATTTGCTGAATCGCACAGTTTGTTTACTGGAAACATGCACAGTAATGAGGGGGAATTTAAAGATATTGTGCACAGGATGGGACCGGGGGGGGGGGGGGTAAAATCGAGGCATCTGCTCGCTTCTCAATTAAACACNCTGGGGGGCGGGGGGGGGGGGGGTAAAATCGAGGCATCTGCTCGCTTCTCAATTAAACACACTGATCAATAATTGAGCAGGACGGCCCACCCAGCCATCACCCCCCCCAGCAAACCCACCCCCCGTAGACGGAACAACAGAGCAGCCCGCCAGCGTTCAGCTCCTCGACGGAGTACAAACGTTCTCACCGACTGAGAGCTGCAGACCGACATTAAGTGAAACTTCAACGTTCCCTTTTCTTAGGAGAAAGCTGCGGGTGAAAGAAAAAATGTTTACAAGAAAAAATGAAATATTTTACTCATCTGCGCTTGACTTCAAAAGCATTTGCTGCACATGAATGTCGACACGTTGTCTTATACCTAAATTATATTTAAAGAGGTATATTATCGCCTTAAAAAAAGAGCTGTTTTTCATTTCGCAAAAAATCCCAGCACTGCTGTCTTTAGCATTCACACGATGCTGGGAAAATATTTGTACATAACTGATCTTTTCTCCATATTGCGGGATTTTTGCCTGTTACAACATTAACCCCGCAAGAAACTAACAAACACAATTCTAATAGCGATAATAATAAGAACCAACACCTAATAATAACTGTCGCAAATACACGATGACCAAATATGCTTCGGCAAACGTTTTTTTTTTTTTTTTTGACGGTTTACCGTGTTTTAGGGGTCACTTTGTGGGTCTGCGAACGCATTATTTCCACCCGGAGGAAATAACATCGGTGGTAATAAGGATAAATTCACCCACGGAGCCGGGTAGGTCGGACGTGTAAGCGTGTGAAACTGGAGAGGGTGTGGTAAAACACGGTACGCTGTGTGAGGACGCCCTAAAAAAGGGTTTTTAAAGCCGCAGCGGTGGCAGAAACAAGACAACAGACAAAGCGAAAGACAAAGACGACGCAGCGCGGGCGCCGGGGAATACGCCGAGTCGGCGCGTTCCAGTCGCCGCCTCATTAAAGGAAGCGGCGTGTGTACAAGAGCACGCGTGTCCCTGCGTTATTTATTTATCTGGTAAAGAATGCCGCTGTCTGCCGCGCCTCAGATCAACAAAGCGTTTTCAAGTCGTCGCTCGGCGGGGCGAGTCTCGCTGGAAACCCGGGCGAAGGCCCGGCTACCCCGCGTCCGCTAAATCGCCATCTTCACTCACGGGCAAGAGATGGGGTCCGCGTCGAGGGACCCGATTTGTACCGCCGTCAAATGCGCGACTAACGCAGCGCAGGTGGACGGAGGTCTTCTCAAGGGCGGAGGCGGCCCGGACAAGCACGATTTTGCCAGGTAGCGCTCGTGAATTTTGCCCGAGTGCAGGAGATACCTCCTCGCGGTGCTCAAATGTGGAAAAAAAAAAAAAAAAAAACAACAGAGCCGGGCCCCCGGTGGGTCTAGTGGCCTACATTTACTCAAACTGCGGTTCCCGCTAATGACTGAGGGTGAAGTGGGGTCAAGCTGGAGGGGCATGGCGCCACTTAGGAAGGAACCTTCAAATGCAGGTCAAACATTTGATTTACTCTCTTTTCCTCCCTGTAGTCATAATATAGACGTGAATCACATGCAGCTCAGCAAATGACTCCCAGAGGGGACATTTTATTTTCCATAGATATAAATCCCCGTTAAACCAAGTCCCTGAAACACAGGGAAACAGTGGCTAATGGCTGCCGCGGCTGTTGGTTTTAACGCGCCCCGGCACAGACCCCTCGGACCACCGAGGGCTGATCTCGGGGTAGGAGGGGCACCCGGGTCAGGGGTAAAGTGGCAGAGGCACGCGAGGTCATCTGGAGATAATGTCAGGGGACGGGCGTGGAGCGAGCGGCCTCCAGAGCACCGGCCCGGGGGGGGGGGCATTACGGCAACGCATCTCCTTAAGACGGCCATTATCCGCGTCTAAACGCCAGATGTCGAGGAAGCCATTACCAGTGGACGCGTCACCGGGGAGCGCTCTGGCGACTGCTTCGAGATCCGTATCCAGACAGAGCGCAGCCAGAGGGCCTCGTGGGAGAGGCGGGAAGCAAGACAAACTCATTTATCCTCATAAGGACAGCACCTCCGAGGTTGGGATGTAATGCACGACTACTACTGCATGATGGAAAAATCCGGAGCTTAAGGGGGCAGCGGTGTCACTCGCCCCCGGTCCCGGTGCAGGTACTGCACTCAGGTGAGGACGCCTGCTTTCCTTTTCCTCAGTCACAGTCGCAGATACTGTACCGTCCCCTACAGTTTATCTCACAGTTCACCCGCACGTCCACGTGGACTGACCCCACAGGGCCCACGGCCAACGCTGGGAGAGGGAACCAGACAACCCCCAGGTGCTGCGTGTGGGGCCCAGACCCTCCCGAAAGCCACAGCAGTCCCGTGCTTCCCGCTGTTCTGCACGTCAAAACGTCGACCAGTCGCAATAACGCGCCGCTCTCCTCGACTCTGCGGTAAACGGTAAATAAAACGGGTAAAAAATAAAATCACGTTTCTGCGTTTGCTGACTGACCCGCCCTCCTGCGCTCTCTGGCCATGCGGAGGAGCTAATAAATCAGGTGCGTTGGCACGTAGTGTGTGTGTGTGTGTGTGTGTGTGTGTGGGGGGGGGGGGGTTTTGCAGGGGTTGTGGGTATTATTTAAAGTGCTGGATCAGACCTAATANTGTGTGTGTGTGTGTGTGGGGGGGGGGGGGTCTTGCAGGGGCTGTGGATATTATTTAAAGTGCTGGATCAGACCTAATAATTAATATTAACCTTTATACAATCAACAGCTCAGTCCAAAGTTAGATGGTCAAGTTCACCATGATTTACCCATTTATACAACAGGAAAGTTTTTACTGTATCAAACCAGGGTAAGTGGGATCAAAGGTATGGTTTTGCCAGATTTTACTACTTGCTATAATAATAATAATAATAATAATAATAATAACAACAACAACAACAAACACACGTCCTGTGCAAAGTGATTGGATAAAATTCTTGGTGTCAAGTTAACATCATCAATTCATGAACCTTTTGAAATTTTATGCTAAGAGAAATGATGATGATGATTAATAATAATAATAATAATAATAATAATAATAAAAATCCTCCAATTTACATTGAGCGTTTCATAAGCTACTTACCATAAATTAAACTTTTAAACAACATGATTATTTCGATTCCATCACATACTTGATCACTACAGTTAAATGAAGGGCATAAAGTGAGACCTCTAACTGCTGCGCCCCCTGCTGCCCATTCCGGGGTCTGTAACACACTGACCCAGTTTTGGAAGAGTCAACCCCAGCCGGTCGCCGGAACATCGTGACTGAAAAAAACCCATCGGACGGGGGACCTAAAGCCACCTGAAGCCTCCGGGCGCAGGGTTAACGCCGAGACTTCAGCCGGTAAACTGTCCGTCAGCCCACCCCCCCCCCTCCCGCAAGTCCACCAGATCAAAGCGGCACAGAGTCATCCCCCCGAGGTCGCAGGCTGGGGGTCGCGGGCGGCCGGACCCGGTCAGGACCCGGTCGCGGTCCCTCCCCCCGAACCTCCCTGGCGCCTTATCGCCAGTCGCCAAGGAGACGCGTGTTTGAGCGGCGCAGATTTGGCCAGGGTGTAATTAAAGTCGCCCCTCCTTCATTTACCCGCATAATTACACTTTCATCTCTCCAGGAGGCCGCAGCCAAATCCATTCTTCCCCTCGACAGGGGCCGCGTTTAAAAAAAAGGTCTTTCTTTGGGGTGCGCGTCAATAATTAAAAATATTGGAGTTACGGCCATGTGACGGATTCGCTGTGGGTTTGCAGGCAGGATGTTTTGCAGGCGACAGCACCGGTTCAGCTGGGGCTGTGGTGTCTTTGCAGCAGGGGGCGCAGCAGTTAAAGTTGTTACCTCGGAAATTAGCGGCCGAGGTCAAGTCCCACCTCCCGCTGTCGTGAAAAGGATGTAAATCAGACCAAGCTGCTTAGAGCACAAACCTCACACTGCGAGTCACCTTGGAGAAAAGTGGCAGATAGATGAAAACGCAAAGAAAAATAATAAGTTAACATTAGTTATGACACCTTGGAGTCAAACCCATCAAAAAACCGACAGATTTGTGTGGATTTTTCTATAGAAATGACACAATGAAAAAAGAATAATATAACGGAGGTTTGGAGCGAGCGCCGATGAGGTCAGGTGATTTACACACACACACACACACACACACACAGTCATGTCCAGGGGAGATTCTGATGAGATTAAATGAGGACTGAAATGAAAGGAGGTGTATTTGTATTTTATTTTTTTGTTCCCCTGGAAGCAGGAAAAGTCACGCAGCACCTGGAAGGAACCGTGTGCTAAATAACGGTACTGTCCCACAGTAAGCGGCCCACGCGGGCGGGGTCAGAACCGAGTTTCCGAACGCACCGGGCCGCTCACCGTACCGCCGCAGGTACCGATTTTGGCGACGGTTTGACGGAGAATGTTTAAACACGGCTTAATCTGATGTTTTTAAATGAGGCTCTCGAGTTGTGTTTGCATAACTTCCTTCCTCGGCGCCTCGAGCGCAGCGCTGATCAAGTTCACTTCTCTCCGCGCAGCAGCATCACCGCACTTTCAGTCTTTTATGCAAATTAATTTGGCTGTGATTCGAAACGTCTCCTGTTACGTCGGGAGGAGCTGGCCGCCTCTCTGAAGGGAGGACGGCAAATGTTCACCACGCACATTTCGTCATGACTGCCGTGTTGCTATGCTATCAGGCCAGCAGGGGGCATAGTGGTTAAGGTTGCCTTGCAATCAAAAGACCGGAGCTTCGATCCCAGTTCCAGCTGTGCTGCAGTACACTTTATCACGGTACGGTAAAATTGCCCTCACGCAGACGGGTACATCAGCGTAACGTGCCGCACAAACGTCTCACCGCAAAGTGTCACGTAGACAGATGGACAGACAGACGGATAGACGCGCAGTTTATCGACGCTGCGGAAAACGACGCAAGAAATACGCATCCGGGGACGTCCGGGAAAGTTTTCTCAACACGTCTGAAGCTTGAAAACGCAAAACCGAAGGAAAAGTCAGGGGTCACCTGGGGAGAACTGTATTTTAAGCGGGAAATGACATCACGGTGGACACGGTACAGCCGCCGGGGGACGGGGGAGAGGAGGAAATCGCGCCCGAGCTGAATACCAGACAGAAGCGGAGATGTGTCCTTCTGGCAGACACCTCGGGCGGCAGGATGCAGTCGACGCCAGACCGCGGTACGGCAGCTCTCCCCGCGGGATCTGACCCCACGACCCTGCGGTCGTGAGCCCATTTACGGGGCCGGGCTACCCGCAACGCTGCTAAATGGAAGCACGCGGAGACCCCGGCGTTCTTCCGAAGCGCCGAGCCCGGCGGCTTCGTGACCTGCCCGTGTTGCGGGACAGCGGGGGTCTGAGGTTCATTCCACCCCAGGTCCTAATTCTGCGTGGCCTTTATGCATCCAGGAAGTGGAGCTGCCGGTTATTGCGGGCCTAAATCACAGCCTAATTGGAAAGCGGCTGTAAAAGCGGCGGGTGTCCGGCTCTCGACGCCCATAACGGGCTGCCCACGGCGAGAGACGAAGCGCCGACGCTTTAATAAGAGCGATCCGACAGGTGGCACGGCGTCTCCGCGCCGGCAACAGGAGCCGGAGGCCGACGCAGATGGAGAGATATTTACAGCGAAATACCCTACTGCTGCGGTACCACAAATGGACTTAACACCTGCATCGGCGCTAACCGGACCAATTAAAAATTGGAAATCTGGCTTTCAAACACCTCGTGCAGCAGGACTGGAGGTAAAGTCCGTCTTAACCCTCGATGGACCGCTGGCGTACAGGCGTGAGCACGACTCCGCTTTAGTTTGAAGCGGTTGCTCCGTGCCACGCAGTCTCGCACCTGGAACGTATCGGACGGACAAAAGCAAACAAACGAAACGAACATCCATCCGCCGTTAACTGCTTGTTGCGGTGGTCCGAAGCCTGTCCCGGAACGAGGGGTGTTTTGCTTCATTTTTGACATATTCTTCTGCCGTGCAGCAAGAAAAGGATTTTTGCAAATGCCAATGAGGTGATGTCCCGCGGTTTCTTTATTACGGCAACAAACCGCAACAAACTTCTTAACGTTCCGCCCTAGTTTATCGTGCACCGCCCACCGGCTCGATATCGGGACGATTCTACCTGTACGACGAGGGAGATTTACGCAGATTTACGCGGGCAGCCGGACAGCCACTGGTGGAAAGCCTGTAACGTTCATTTGCTTGACCTTTTCTGGGGAGGGCAGACCCCCCTCTGCTGGGGTCGCAGGCCAGCTGCGGGCCCCGCGCCGACCGTCTCGAGAGCCGGGTATCGATCCGCGCCGATAGGCCACCTCCGCGCTCCGATCCCCCCGACGCGGCTGAAGCCGGATCAATCCGCAACTCGGTCGACGGTTCAGTAATGTTTTAATCAATGGGCCGCGAAAGCCCGACGCCACGCGCACGCCGGGCCTCGCAAATTTACGAGCAGCGCCGCGCGCTAATGTATAAACACAGTATACGTTAAGAAAAAGACTTTGCTCCGGATCAATAGCATTGATTGGGTGTTACATTAAACAAACCGCTGAGAATAATTCACTTTCCACATGTAATAACTACAGTACTGCGGGGAGAATCATTCCACAACGGCTGAGGTGTATTGATGCATGTGTATTCGCCTGTAAGTAATACTCACACACACACACACACACACACACACACACACTAGCTGACCGCACCCATTAACATCGGGAAAAAAAAAAGTTTATTGCCGTAATTGGCATATCAGTTTGAAATTAGCACATTAAACATAAAAACCTTATTATTTTTAATATTGCGCAAGTAATGAATAACAATGGAATTAAATATTATTAGCGTGCGATCCTAATTTATGAAACGCTCTGAGAGAGCGTGCGTCCTGGAATTCTTTATGGAGTTCTCCGCGAGGTTCAACCCGGCGACAGTCAATTAGCAGCGCGGCTGGTGAAGACCCCCGCCGTCCCAGGGCGGTCGTGGGAGGGTCCAATTACGGCCGCTATGGCTGCCGTAAATTATCGGGGGCGTGGGGGGGTGGGGCTTGTGTCGCACGGAAGCGTAGCGCTAACTTTTATTTTGCGCGCTATTAACAATCGCCGTAAATCAGCGCGCGGTACTGTACAGTATTAGTGCAGACGTGACGTTCGCCCAAACCCGGGTTCGCCCTCCGCAGGGCCGGACCGTTAATGAACGTTCGGCTCCTTCGCTAATGAGTCGCTAGCGCAACCGGGGGATTCGACGCCCGCCATCCTACCGCACTGCTACCAGACCTCTCTTTTCTCTTTGGAGGGAACCGAAGACGTGTGGCCGCAGGCCTTTCGGAACTCACAAAAAGACCTAAAATGGGCGGAACGCCCCCCACGGGGGTGACAGTTCGGAACGACGGTTGAAAAACGTTAAATAAAATCACCTCCTAGTGGTGAAAGGAGAGCGGTGCGCCCCTGGGGAAGGACCCCCTCGACTCAAAGTGACCAGCAGGCGCAGAGCCGCAAGCGCGCCGGTGCTTGACAGCGCGTATCAGTGTCAACCTGCAATGCAAGCAGCGTCGCCCAGGGGAAGAAAAAAATGAAATATGTATATATATATTTTAAAAAGTCTGCCATCCTGGCAGGGGGGTCGGCTTGCAAACAGGAGCAACCGCAGCGTCCGGCGTTGTCGACGAAGGGAGGGAAAAAAAAAGAAAACAAGGGGGAAAGAGCAGGTGTCTCAAGTTGACGGGGGCAGGGCCAGCAGGAGAGCCTTTGAAAGCCCATTGTGACATGAACAATGAATGAAGTCGGGGAGAAGAAAGAGGACAGACACGGTCCACAGGACTACGAGCGGCAACATGAAAGGCTCCGGCCGAGAGCGATTCTGCTATTATCTGGGGGAAAGAGAGAAGAATGAGAAGCGAGAGCCTTCAGAGCCGGGCCAAACTCTCTAAGATGGCCAGCGGTTCTCGGAGCTTAGAAGTTGCACGGGGGGACCTCAAAGTTTTGAACCCGAGGGCCCTTTCTGGGCGAGAACAAAAAACGGCAAACAGTAAGCCCCCGCGGCCCCACGTGCGTAAACGAAACGCTCGGCCTTCTTCGTCCGCGAACCTCCCCGTCTCGACGCGGACGTACTTTGGTGGCAAACGCACCGCTGTTAAGCTGTTAAGAGTAAAACCGCGAGGAAACCGAGTCTCCGCGGGACAGACTCGGCGACAGTCAGACCAAGATCAGTTGAGAACGTTCAGAAATGATGCAACTGCTACAAACAGCAGGTCAATACACTCTCATTGTGACGTTTGTACACAAAGCGACTTACAGTGATTTACCGCATTAGAGCAGGGTAAATGCCTGTTTTCCAGAAGCACTCCAGCAGGATCGGGGTTGGAACCCAGGTCCCGCAGGTGGAAGGGAACGGTTCTTCACCGCTACACCGCCTCTTGTCACAGTAAACAAAGTGTCGCCGCGTCCAAAAAGTGTCACGGAAACACGACATCTGAGCCGAGCTGATAACTGCAGAAGTCATAACAGCACATAAGCCTGTCTGCGCACCACTTTTTTTGTTATTGTCGTCTTTACACAGCGGGTTCGAGAGGAATCAGTTCATATTGCAACAGGTGCAGCGGTACTGAATCCCGCCATCTGTTCCACGGCACGAACATCACGGATAAATCAGAAAAACGAGACACGAACAAATAAACGTCACTGTCACGCTCGACTCTTCCCGGCGGTTTCGGCCCGAGTCGCGTTTAGCCGTGTCACGTCCGTGTCTTTTGCGCGCAGATCGATATAAATCCAGGAAATCACGAAGCCACCGTGACGTGAAGCCAGAGTGCCTAAGGGGCGGCCGAACGCCCACGACGCGTTGTCCACAACCTGACGCGTCGGGGTCCCTCGAACTTGGACAAATGAACCCATATCCCAAGCGGTAATGAACGCCAACAGGTCCGCGGTCCTTTGTCTACCGGGAAATCGCTTGGTGCCAGAAGCGGTGCCCCCTCCCCCCGCGCCTCTGCTAATGCTTCCCATTTAGAGGTCTGCAAGGACGGCTCTGGGAGGGAAACAGGCGGCCCTGGAAGGGTCTTTATCTGATATTTCTTGCTGCCGGCTAGGAGAGACTGACTAACTCGGTGCGGGCTTCCAACGGCTCCAACCTCGAAACGCCGCAACACAAAATTCGCGAGAAGAAAGACAGGAAAATAAATAAATAAATAAACAAGAACCCGAGTAGCACGGCTGTTGTTGTTTTCCCTGTTTTTTTTTTTTGTTTGTTTCTTTTGTTTGTTTGTTTTTTTTTTTTTTTTCTGCCGCCTTCACAGCTTGCACTTAAACCTCTCAAGAGTTCTGAGCCATTAAGATAAGACCTTGTTGGACTGAAGTGGATACTAATACAGTACTCATTAAAGGGCTGGGAAGTAAGGCGGCGCTGAGCGAATACCGCTGAAAGCATCTTCCTGCGGAGCAAACACTCAGCGCCCCCCACGCCATATTGATTTCCACTCTGGGCCTGGCTCCGCCGTGTCTCCGTGGATAACCCTTCGGGGCGAGGGCCCCCTTCGCCGCAGCGATCCATCTGCGTTGGAGGAACAGGGCTCCGGTGGGTTCCGCTCTTAATTAACTCATAAGTGTCTCGGTGGAGAGACGTCCTCTTCGAATCACTTAGCGGCGGGAGCTTGACGGCAAACAGTTTGTAAACATTCCGTCAGGTTTCGTTCGTTTCCCTTCCCGAACCGACAAAAACGCCGTTTGTCTTTTCTTATCGGCTGTGGAAAAAGCGGGCCCGTTTGCACGCTAATTCCCTGGCTGTCGCCGGCGCGGCCGGGGGCGGCCGCCGCGCGACGCGCGTCGATCGGTGCCGCGGAGGCCATCGCTTCCGGCTACGGCGCTCAGCGTAGTCGAAAGGTACGAAACGGTGGTGTTCCCTGTCTCGCTTTATGAGTGACGCCGAGGCCTCTGTTCTTGACTCGTGGTTGGACTACATATGCAAATAATGAAGAAACCACGAGACCGGCCTTCGCAGAAAAGACGTTACGCGCGGTGACCGATCGTTGACTTCAAGGCTTGAAGAAATGTTCGCAAGCGTTTCTTCTGGGAAGGAATCCCCTCCCCCGACAGATAGAGGACTACGGGTTGGCTGTGGAAAAATACTGTTCAAAAAATTAATACACGGAAGGGGGGGGGGGGGGGCAAACAACCCCAAAGCCTCTGAAATAAAAAATGTCCCCAAGCCANAAAAAAAAAAAAAAGAAGGGGGGGGGGGGGGGGGGGGGGGCAAAAAACCCCAAAGCCTCTGAAATACAAAATGTCCCCAAGCCAGTGCGGAATGTAAAAGTCAAGTACTCTGTAGAGCACAATGACAAGAGGGTTTGGGCTCTTCAAGGTTCATTTCCATATGATTAATTTAAATGCCAACAAAAGGGACATCAAAGGGTGTGCCATGGGGTTATCGGGGTTCCTCGTATCGTGGGTTACGGGATGAAAAAAATAAAACAGAAAAATAAAAAACGGAAACATCTCACAATGACAGGGTCTCCTGCTCCTCACCGAAGAGCTAAATCTTGGGATTGAGATCAAAGGATTCCATAATACGCGTGGCTCGCCCAGAGCCTGGATTTGGATCTGATAGAATTTACAGGATTACCTCCATAGGTACCGCGGAGTCACACCCGCACGAGGAGAGCGGCGACTCCGACACAAATTCCCGATTCCAAATCTTGACATTTTCGGGCCGTGCATCTAAGCAAGGTGGGTGAGCTGCCGTCAACAGACCCCGCGTTCCGCAAAACGAGCCTCCCGGCCCCTTTAACCTTGTTTCCGGAAAAATCCAGATCAATCGTCACGCAGCCGATGAAAAATAATTGCTAACAGCGGGATAAACGTGATGCCGTTCGCCCACGTGAGTCCTCTGTTGGGAAAATTTATCCCAGCTCCTTGTACCAACAAGCTATAGGTAGCAAGGGGGGGCGTTGGGGTTCAAACCCAAGGCTCCTAGAGAGAGGTACTTGCCCTGGATCGACATAGCAAAAACTACCCGTGGCTTCGTGCACAAACCTCGCATTGCGAGCTGGTTTGGAGAAAAGCTTTGCATAATAACAGCAACAACAACAAGTGCTCACGCGTGGCTTTCGATGCCACGATGGGGAAGAGGACCCCCGATCGCTGTGTCCCTGACCCAGAAGTAACGCTTTTTCCGCGTGGAGAGGGCCAAACCTGTAGGAAACACCCTCCCGTGGTCTGTCACACTGCTGCGCCGTTCGCCAATTACACAGACGTGGTGGCATTTGCGGCTGTTCCCTCTGACAAATTGCTCATCATCTCGCATCCATAAACAACCGATAATTGGCCAGAGATTCTCTGTTTTCCATCCGGTGGTACATAAAATCACGGCGAAAAACATAAATCACACTCGCAGCAATAACCCCTGAGGGGGTTGGGGGGTGCGCTTATGTGCACCTCGTGCACCGTGACGGAGGAGAAACTGCATTCCGTGCGATAAGTTCAGAAGTTGCGCCTGATGACATCATCACCCCAACAGGCCCCTCCCCCGGCTGGAAAACAGGTTGCATCGAGATTGCGACGACGGAGGCGCTTCGTGAAATGCCCCCTCTTCCCCCCCTCCCCGCACCCGGATCTCGCGCAATCGCGCTCGTATTTTCCCGGAGTCGCCAACCGACGCGCAGGGCATCGCCCCCCGCCGCACGGACGCCGCTTTCCTTCGCGGGGCGTTATCTGCAAATTCGACGCGCGGCCGCTGCCGACGCCGCGATGACAAACCCCCCGCGGCTTCGGCTACAGGCACCGATAGATGTCCTCCGCTCTATTTATAAAATCAGCACTTCTTCACATCCGCCACGACAGGCCGATGACAAGCCGTTACCTCTTTGTCAACTAAACGCGTCCCAGAGCCGTCGTCGCGCAGACCGGGTGTCGCCGACTGTCACGGCTCCTCACGCCCACCTCCCAACATGGCGGCTCGGCTCGAGTCGCACCGCCGTACTATAAATGCGCCCCCTACACCTGCGCGCACGCTTCGGATTACTCACCGTCTGGGCTTTCTGCGCTCAGCTTTAAAGGCTGGTACATCAGTTTTTAACAATTTTTACATCGAAATACCAGATTTATTCTTGCGCTTGACACCTTTGTTCAGGACGAACCGCTGGGGGAGGCTTGTACACTAGTCTACTTACGCTGAATTACCGATTTATGCCCCGGGGTATTTTTTTTACTGTAGCAGTTCGAGTGCCTTGACCGGGGGGACTACAGCAGGTGCGGGGATTCAAACCCGGGGCCTTTGACCGGTCACGCGACCCGCCGCTCCACCTTTCGCCGCCGCCGGCCACGTCGGAGGCGGGGACCGAGGGACGGAGGCCAGGCGGATGAGGGAGGCTTCACCGCCAAACATCGACTGACTGCTGTACCGCGATATTCTCCTCCCGTCTTCCTGGCGGGTCACAAAGGTGGAGACTCGTCGGATCATTAATCCCTGAGCAGAATCCACTTCTCTAACACTCTTTTACACTCACCTTCCGCGGCCGAACAGAAACCCTGCTGACAGACACCCGGCACCTTGACCCCTCTTTGACCCCAAACTCATTCGACTACGAAGGCTGTGGGCAAAAAGGACAAACAGAACAAAACTCCTGACGCTTCCCTCCACACCAGCTTATGGTGTCGCGCTACTTACACGGAGTTACTCACTTTCACAGCACGGTCGTTTTCACTGCATCACTTCAGAATAGGAACCAGGACCGAGGGAAATGACAGCAGGAGGTGGGATCTGACCCTGGGTTCTCTGAGGTCAAGATGGCGGCTCTAGCTGCTACACCACCTGCTGAGGACCCAGGGAGCCCAGGGGTCAACCTGTCAAACGGGGGGGGGTTCTACGGAGATCTAGGGCAGGTCCGCCTGTGGCAAGACCAACCGCCTCGATCACCAACCCCACCACCCCAGTCGGGTCACTGCGGCCACCCCTTCGGGAAATCCTGCAGACTCTGTTCAACTGATACGGATTTACTGCACCACCGTAACACTGTGGAGGGTGTGCGATGGGGGTCTGGGTTGCCGGGCGGCATTATCGTGTTCTTCTGGATCCTGGCGGAGCCAGGCGAATGAGAAGGCGCTTGGGTCTCCGGTCAGCCGCGAACCGTCGGGCTTAGAGCGATACCCATCGGTTAATCTGATCCGGTGCAGAACACATTTCCGAGGAGGGCTGCAGCGGGTCGGAGGGCAACGCGGTCGAGACGGCGCGTCCCGTGCATTTCCTCCGCACAAAGGAAGTGTGTGTACGCGACAAGTCGGCGACGCACGCAGGTAGCGGCTGTGTAATTGCAGGCGAGCAGGTTGCCGCAGGAACCTGTCAATCACGCAGGGTTTATTAAACGGACATGAAAGTCACTGTCCTGCGAGACCACCCGCCATCATCCGCAGCATTTACACCTGAGCCACAAACCCAGGCCCCACCACACCGTGCTAGGTGGCGGCGCCCCACGCGGGCACACATCAGCCCGGAGGTGAGAAACACGCTTCTGACTGCAGGTTTGAGCAAGAGTCGCACCACCTGCGGAGCATTATGGGACAGAGCGTTGAATCTCAGCGACGGTGTAAAACTCTGGATCAAAACCAGCTCTGTCTGACTTTACCGCGATCGAGGGCATTAGTACGACTTCTGGCCGACCGGGTTATTATTATTTTCTAACTTTCTCCAAAGCGGATTATAATGAGAGCACTTCGCCTGATTTATGCAGCAGGGTAATTTTTACCGCAGTAATGCAGCGTAAGCGCCTTGATCGAGGCTACTATTACAGGGGCTTCGGTGGAGCGGCAGCAGGCTTAACCACCGCGCCCCCTGCTGCCCCTACTCGTCTGCTTTCGTTCCGCCTGGAAGCCACACGAGAGAAACGTCCACAAACTCCTCGAGCGGAAGCGAGTCGACGGTACGAGCCGGCAGACGGGGCTCTGTGTCTTTATAAATAACTCCTAAATGGACTTTAAATGCCAGGCTAAATGACAGACTGGGATGATTTTGTAAATGATACACTTCCAGAAGTGAGACCTTCGCGTGAGTGATGCAACTGCCTGCCTCGAGGACGGATGAGGGAGCACGGCGACGCGAAGCCGGGCTGACGGATCGCCGGGGGTCGGCGGAGAACTAGCGGCGTCTGCGAAGATGAGTAAAACGCGGGCGCGCTTGCACCCGTCCACCCGTGACCCACAGACACGATGGGACCGAGGCGAATTACCTGCATTCAAAAGAGATAATTATACTTTAGTTCCTAAATGCATAACGCTGGTTTCCCGTAGTCAAAAAAAAAAAACAAGTGTTATGTGGAAGCCAGACGTCGATCAGGCGCCGAGCGATGCTGAGGGACGGCATCTTCTTCACACCGCAAGGATGCCAGGACTCGGCTATACAATCTGTATGTGATAACATGACGACGCCCCCACTTCCACATCTATTTAACTCCCTGAAGATAAAAGTATTCCGAACAAGTTAAACGTATATATAGTTCTCTTTGTTGATATCATTAGTTATAACTGTCTAATGTGTATTACACCACATTAGACACACACACCATTATCAGTTCAGCGTAAGTACCTTGATCGTGGAAGCGAGGATTCAAATGTGACACATTTATATTACAACGTGACAGCCCCAACCGCTGTGTCACGGGCTGGCCCGACTATTTATCACCATTGTCAGAAGGAACGCAAAACAGGTTAGAATTCTGGGGCGAAAAAAAAAAAAAACACTCGAGAAACAGCAGCAGAGATAAAGTTGACGCAATGCGAGCTTAACTGGACACGCTGTAGCTTCCTCTTCTTCTTGTCTAAGGTGTAAGTGGAAATCGCTGGGGAAAACCGGGGGACGGGCAGCTAAAACGGACGGACTCGATCACCTTTCGACACTGAGGACAGGGGCGGAACTTTCCAGACAAACTCGACGCGAGGTCGACGAGAGCCGCGCGTCAACGGCACCGCGCTACGTCACGGTGTAATTCACTCTTTTGGAATCACACTTAGAAGCGATCTGTGAAGTTTCGGGACCTTCCGCGGTGACTCTACTCCTCTGCCCATCGCTGACCCTCCAGAGTGCCTGTCTTTAAAGCATTAGACAGGTGGGGCCTTGAAATAACAGCAAGACGTGGCTGGGTCTTCTACAGACAGGCTCGAACCGGGGAGGCCACACGCTCCCTTGGTGGCTTTTTGTATTTTATCATTTTTTTCAAGCTAGCGCCAGTCATAAGCCCCCAGCCTCATGCCTCCGCACGCCGTCCACCGAGAAGCCCGACGACCAAAGTCAATTCCATCGCCAAGCTTCTCCAGCCCTGAATAATTGAATTGGAGGCTTAGGCAGGCCTTTCCGACGTCACTCCTACGTTCTGGAGAACCTTCATCCCTCTGGTGTTAACAGCATATGGTGATGAAACACCTCTGGAGTTCCTTTACTGTAATTGGTAATCTGTGGTGATACGAAAAGCTGTCCACCAAATAAGGGATATCTGTTCTATGGGGGGGTGTAGAAGATTGCGTGCGTGCACACACACACACACACACACACACACACACACACACACACTCAAGCGTGAGCACGTGCACTGTGTTGTCAGCCCCAGTGCTTGCCCTGTGTCACAGCTGTAAAAAGAAGCGAGATATTTACAGGAGAAAGGTCCACAGTACACTCACGTTTCGATCTCAGCTCAAGGTGTGTTTTTTTTGTTTTGTTTTATTAACCCCCCCCGGTTGCAGTCGATTAAAGGTGAGCGGGTCTGACACATCGGGCCCCCTTACTGCGGCTCTCCTCGACCGTCAAGCAGGTCTTTGCCACAAGCGGATTGCGGCACCCCCGGCCCACCCATACGCGGCTTCTCACACGATTACCGCCGGCAACTTAGAAGTTGAAAAACGATGCTGGGCGACAAGCAGAGTCGCTCTGGATGCCTTCAACCCCCCCCCCCCCCCTTCTTCCATCTGGAGCATCAAATCCAGCTGTACAATTGCAGAGGCTTAGCAGGTGGCATCATCATGGGAGGGCTGTAACATAATTCCTGCCCCCCCCCCAGAAATCGGGTATCAACAGCAGAACTTCCATCCATCCATCACCAATAACCACTTGGCCGGTGCAGGGTTGCAGCGGTCTAGAACCTGTCCCAGAAGAACAGGCCACAATGCAGAACACACCCAAGATTTGACCGCTGCCCATCACAATACATGGACACACACACACACACACACACAGAAATGGCAGTTTCGAGTCAATAAACACTCCTTTGTACTGTGACCAAAGTGCTTGAGCTGGGTGTGAACCCAGGTCCAACTGGACAGCCCAGGAGCTGTGAGCTGTGAGCACAGCCAGTACAACGAGTTACAACCATAACACCTCTGCAGCAGTTTGAAATAACAGCCAGCAGACTGACTGAAGGGAGTCATTTTGGCTCCTGTTTCCAGGTTATTTTCACGTCACATGGGTCCAAACTTAGGGAACCTGTGGATTACAGAACACACCTTCATAAAGAGATCGACGGTTCCTTCCTGGGTCGGAACCCAACCCAACTAGACGCAACCAAAACACCGGAAAGACAAAGAGGGGCAATATCATTGATACCTTCAAACACGACCCGGTATTTTTACAAAGTAACCAAATCCACCCCGGAGGAAATAATTAAACCTGCGACAGTACGAGTGTTTTCTCAGGTTAGGACTATTTCAGGTGTATCGACTCTTGTGTCACTTCCAGCTGAGGCCGCCTGAGGTTTGTGTTCCATTTGGGTTGTGGGTGAAAGTTATATTCCAGCAGAAAGGCAGGATTTACGGTAACCTTGCGACCTTTAAAAGGATCCTGACGCCTGTGCCGCAGATGGAGAGATCAATACTGTTGCCGTTCTAATATTAAAGATCACGCGCGCAAACGCCATCTCATCACCTCTTCCATTGTTACAACCAAAAGGGGTGGAGGGAAAGAAAAAAAAACAGAAAATGATCGTCTGCAAAAGAAAACACCTCGACATTGTGACTTTGCTGTACGGATGTCGAAAACCACGGCGCGATACTTAGAAAAACGCAGTTTATACGTCCACCGTACCTAATGGTGTCAGATGAGATTTACTCCCCTTGGACTCGCAGAGGCAACGCGACTTCTTTCGCTTGAGAATTTGCGCTGGGACACTTTTCTTGGGGGGGGGGGGGTCAGAACGATGCTCTTGCAGATAAACCCAAAGCTGGTACGTGCACACAGCCCACAGACGTTTTCCCAGTGTACGCTGGGTAATACTGTTCTGTCTATGTTTTTACTACTGTGGATCCGTAACTCCACGTGTAGGGCGATTTTTACCGTGTCGGTTTGGGGTAAAACTTTAATCGTGGCCATTAGATAGAAATGTACTACAGCATGAGAAGAGCGTTGCGACAGTTGCGACCAGCACTACATCTGGTCACTGCCCTGCTATACACCTGTTGTCAGGTCTGAAAGAGAAAAAAAGGTAAATTATATATGTTTAAGTCCCGCACTGCAGCAGCCTTTAAATGGCAAAGAATGCAATGAAAATGAAATAATGGTTTATTGTGCATGTAAGAAGAAAAGGCCAGCGGACACATTGTTGGCTTGTCTTCCTGCTTGTTCCAGCCCTGCGCTGACTCGACAGGCGTAGTTAAATCGCTTAAGGGCGCCCTCTTCATCCCACCTGTCAGGGCGGCGTGTGACGCCGTCTTTGTCTGCACCGCGGCTGCGGCCACACAAAGGAGGGCAAGTGGGGAAAGTGGATTATCAGCGTCGGTTTTTAATCTCATTGAGGGCTGCGAATGGTCTACCTCAAAGACCAAAGGGAGGGAAGAGCGATGCGGCCCGGGCGCGGTCAAGCTGAAAACACGCCGACACGAACGTGGCCTCTGCCAGGAAAGGGGACTCGCGAAGGGATCGACCTCTCGACGGACGGCGGTTGGAGTCAGAGGCCGGTCGCACTTGGTAGACCCGCCCGGATGTTGAGATCACGATCCCGGAGAAGTTTATCGTCGCTATACGGCTCATACCGCGAGACTGCCTCCTGGAAAAGTTTGTCTAAGGCTTTCAAGCAGAACGGTTTGAATATATTATTGTAAAGGAGCTTCCGCGTGTCACCGAGACATGATATTAATTAACACGTTGAGAACGTGCAAGCGAACATCTCGCCTCGTGAAGGACACGTCGGCACAGAAAGGGCATTGTTGTGATCCCCCCCCAGGGAACGACTTCAGCAAAATGCCAAATTACTTGAAAACACGGAGGCGCGGTAACCTCTCCGCTCCTCTCCATCGGTTTGATGTTAAAAGCAATAAGGGACGTTTTCTTTTTTTCCTCGGCCCTGAATGACACTCTCGTCTTCCCGGGGAACGGCTGCCGACGTGCAACGCGGCGGCTCTCCTAACCTTATTTGCCTAGCCGATGCTTTGCGGCGAACGCTTTTCCTCTTGTTTATACAGATAGATGCTTCCGGAAGCGCCGAGAAGTACCTCTCTCAAGGGCACGGCGGTAATACAACCTCCCGGGGTTTGAATCTGCTGCTTTATGATCACACGCGCAGTCCTTTAACCGTTACATCGCCGCACACTGACATCACACCTCCACCTGATCGACCTCGAGACGTTTCCAGCTGTTTTTTCGTGGCCATCTTCTGACCATTTAGCCACAAATGTACACCTGCTCACATTTGGCCCGCTACATGTCAGCACCTGTAGTAATTTCTCAAGGGTACAACGTCAGGGGGGCCTTTTTGGAGTGAGCAGTTTGGAAAAGAAAAAAGTTTGGGGTTGCAAATGCTACCTGTCACGTTATGCTAAAGGACTGCGATCCGGAGTTATCCTTCCAGGGGTGGCGAGTACAGGTTCGCTGACTTTTTTCATTTATTTTCCTGTTAATCCCTACTGAAATATTCCGTCGGTCGTCGCATACGTCGGCGTCTCCTGCCACGCCGAAGAGTGACGAAGAGCGCAGGGTCCACGGGGCCCCGAAGAGCGACTCAGCGCTTCTCCTGCGCCGTTGTCATGTGGTTAAACTCGCCTGCCGGACCGAATGTGGCGAGGTAATGAAGTGCGATTCTCGACATTTCGCCGTAATCAACACACGGGGGAATCGACACGCGCCACTCTTCATCTGAAAAATATAAGTTTCGCTTTTTCGCACCGCCGCTCGAGAACAAATTCCCTGTCCGGGCCGTAATGCCTCCTGTTATGTCAGCCGTTCGTTCATCGGGCCTCCGTGCTGGAAGAGCTCCGTTTATTGACACGTGACATACGTCACGTTTTTGGGGACTTTCTCTTATAATGAGAACCGCGAAAGGATGAAAGCTTTCGAACGTTGGACACCCCCTCGAATCACCTGACATCTGTTACAAATTGTTCAAACCCCAGTGCAGGAGCCTGAACTGTGGCAGCAACTTTTCTGCGGCTCGTTTCTCAAACCAAATATCTCTTCAGCGGTAAAAGTTCTCGTTCTATGGCCCCGGATTGGACCTTTTCCCAACCTTCTGCTATCCCCCGATGAGCTTAGTGTTAAAAGGAGCGTGGCTTCTGTCGCTGTGATCGAATCCATCCGTATGGTTGCCGCTTCTTCTCCAATTGTCACAATCTTCTCAAAATAATCCAGTCTTCTTGTGTCATGTCCAGCGTTGGTAACCTCAGTCTCATCGTTTGTGTTTCCAGTAAAAGTTCTGGTTTGATCCAGTGCCCATCAGTTTGTTTCCCTCGCCCCCCATGATCTCCTTGTCTTTTCCAGCACCACAGTTCAAAGGGGTCCAAGTTTCCACTCTCCTGCATCTTCACTGTGCAGCTTTCGCATCCATACAATGTCACACCCTTGACCAAATCGTTCTGCTTATTGTTCTCGTGGCTCCGGAACGTCTGAGGACCTTTTTCCCGGGTCTGTCACTGCACCTCTGCCGAGTGCTGGTCTTCAAATTTCTGACTGACGGACCCTTTGTCGATTACTGATCCCAAGAGGCAAATGCATTCAAAACCTTCTATTGCCATCCCAGTGGAAGAGATTTGAGAGTTCTGGTTTGAATTAACCCAACATCTGCACTGAAGATGCACCCCTTTCATCAAGGGAACATCCACGAAGGAGCAAAAATTCCACCCGTCTATTTGTCCTAAATACTGTCCTCCAGCTCCACAACCCACAGTTGCCCACGTCTTCCTTGCGCTGCTCCTCCAGCGTCCGTTGCTAGAAAACAGCTGGGCAAAGCAGTGCCGCATACCGCACCCCCTATTTCCACATGCTGCAAAGCACTATGGAAGAACCAACTGAGCCCCGCAGTTGTCATAATGTTCCGATTTTATCCATTTGGATGCAGGTCAGTTGTCAAAGTGTGAGTTCTATCTCAACATATCGAGTTCACAATTTACAGTCGGCTATAGATCTGGCCTTCACACCAGAGTGCCAGAGCAGCTTTAACAACTGGGTCATCAAACAAGAAATATGCGCTGTCCAGGTTTTATGTCATGAATAGTATTTTCAGCTATGAAAAGACCCACAGACCTACAGTACAATAGATATCACCTGACTGAAGTGGTTGTGCGACTCGCCTCGATTTTTTATTTTTTTTTTGACTGCCAGGCCCATTATGGTTACTGTACACGCCTGCTGTGCTCTTGAGGGGAGGAGTACATCTGTGGAACGTGGAGGTCTCGGAAAAACCGCAAAATAAAGAGCAAACAGCTGTGATGTAAGACAGTAAGGTGAGAAACGAGAGCGGCTGGGCTGCAGCTCACGAACCCACCCGCGACCACGTGATGGAGCGAAGCGGATTGCTGCCTGATGACGCCGTTCATCACGGACGCGGTGATGTATTCTATTCTACCCGCTCATCCAAATAACGCTCGCGCTCACTTTTCAACGCCGCCGCGTCAAATGACGATAAGTCTCTCCGTCGGCGACCGATCGACATCTCCTCAGGCCCGACGTATCGCACCTGTCAAGCGTTTGACAAGAGCGCCTGATTCCGTGTGACGTTTTAAACTTTCTGTTTAGTTTGAATCACAGCGTCAGGAAGCTGGGGGGGGGGGGCTCCCTGCGGGCTGGGTGGGAGGGATACGAGTTCGATAAAAGCGCTCAGCGATTAGCCATTTGGGTAGATAACAGCTCGACGCGCCGCCTGGCCGATGGCCGGCAGCCTAATAATATCTTAGATGGAGAGCAAACGGGCAGAAAAGTCCTCAGGTTCTCGGCGCAATTTAAGGTGGCGCTCGGAAAACAGTGGAATGAATTTAAATTTTTACTCCTTTTCCCTAAACTTTTAACAGCGAGGACTGAGCTCGACTCAATTGTGCGCCATTTGGTGAAGCGAGGTGGCTTACTGGGTTCGTCGGCGACATCCTCTTACGGCGAAGTTGCCGACAGATGACGGAAGACGGAGACGTCACCGAGCCCTTTGTGCCGCTCGGGTTTGCGAAGGAGGATCTGCTCATTAATCCGTTTCCGATAAACGCGCCGGCATCCGTCCTGCGCTCAGTAACATAAGCCTCGGAGTGGAAAAAAAAACAGCAGCAAACGTTTCCCGACATTTATCTTTAACAAAAAGTTGGTTTGTTGCAAAAGCACTTGCAAATCTCGGCAGTGCGTCATTTCGTATGTTCTGATTCCCCGGGTACATTTGTACTGCGCTTTGGGTTGTTCGGATATAATGATCATAACTTGGAAATGTCATAACCTCACAAACACAATTTACAACGCAACTGCCATTTTGTGCTGCAAACAGTCGCTACTTACATTTTGAAAATAATTTTTATAATTCCTCCCCATCATTTACAGCAATCTAGGTTGAACTACAGCAGAAAAGATAGCCTTCATTAGCTTTTTTTTATTATTTATAAAACCCCATCTTAAAGCAATCTAAACGCAGTTATTTTTAATAACTGAGGGGAGACAGAAAACAGCACCCAGCCCTTCACCTGTGCCCGAAAGCTGGCAACTATAATAAACATGACGAATTTCTGCGTATCTAATCATTTGTACTTTTAAACATTTCCATCCCCAGATTATTTGAGAAAAAGAAAAAAGTAATTACTGTGTTTGACAGCAGAATATTTTGTCCATAGCTCGACTGCCTCCAGTCATCTGGATTTTCTATCTGATTCACGCGAACAACTGTGTTTATTGGTAAAAAAAAAAAAAAAAGAGTTTGGGATAATAATGCATTCAAGTTTAAAGTTTTACATTAAAATTTGCATTTTATAATTTAGTCAGTAAGACCACAAAGATCTGAGCTACTCAAATTTATGTATGCAAATTTACACAACACATGGAAATGTATGGATACGTGTGGGGTTGTGAAAAGTAAATAAAACTATAGAAAATAAGTTGCGTTTAAAGAAGGAACAAGATTGTTATTAATAGTATTGTTGTTTTATGTATCATTGCCTCACCGCTTCGCGCTTCGGGTTATTTGGGACCCGGCACATCGCACCCGCCTCACGCCGCGACTTCGGGGTCACTGCCAGGAAGATCCCGCACAACACCTGTACGGCGCGTGACGTAACATGTTAAGCGAATAAGTGGGAAATATGAGGGAACTGGGTCAGAAGGCGTCTTTCAGGATTTTGTCTTTTATTCCTGTCACCAGGGCCCAACGTATAAGAAGGGTCGCAGCGATTGGTTAGTCGCCACCGCCGCCTGACGGGGATTGGACGATCGTTTTTCACCCGCCAAGTGGAATAAGGTCAACGCGCGAGCTCTCTGAATACAGACGTTTCCAGAAAGAAAAAAACAGTCTATTAATAAACTTGATAGGGGCGCGCGCCGACAGCGCGATTCTGCAGCCCCCCGCCCCCCACTTTGATGAACCTCCTGATATATCCACATATAAGCAGGATGAATAAATGAGGGGCTGCAGAAGCGTCGTGCGGGATGGGCTCCGGCGCAGGGCCTCCGATAGCGCCCGGGTCTGGGGGGGTGGCGTGAGCGGGGCTCAAAGACCCCCCGTAGAGCGTGTCAAACTAAAAAAATCTCTCTGAACTGCCACAGTTTCATTCATCTCCCACTCTCCTCTGTCTCTCCTTGCGGTGAGGAGCTGCGCCCTTGTTTCTTCAGCGAAAGGGGGGGGGGGACGCAACACCGCAGTTCGTTTCCCCACTGCAGCCAATTAGAGTTTTTATAAAATATCCCCGCACAAACACGGAGGGGCCAAGTACAGTGCGGGGTGTGGAACCTGTCTTCTCCGGGCGGCTTTTTAGTCGTGCGCTGCGTTTATACAGGACGGAAACGAGGGTCTTCGCTGCAGACACGTATTTCGGGGGTAAAAAGAAAAAAAAAAAAAACCCCCTTTTCCCGTAAAAACCGGACGGTAATGAGGGGGAATCTTAAGGTAAAATCGACTGCAGACAGAATGAGATCTAATGATTCCAGATGATCCTTTTGATCTGTTCCCACCGCCGAACTCATCACCGTTCACGTGGGTCCCTTTCTTTGTTTTGTGTCATTTTGCTATTTCACAAGACTGTGCGGCGACAATGACAACTGAGATGAACCCAAAGGCAGAATCTGGTAACAATAAACATTTTCACCGTCTATTTCGGGGAGGCCATTCAGTGAGGAAAATCACTGCCCATTGCATATGGAACAACTATTTCATATTTGCATGAAGTATGTTAATATTTTAACATCTTTCCAACAGCGTAACTGCATAACTACCAGAAATAATCATGCGGCAGCTTGCGCTAACTCTTTTTTCCACCCGTTGACAGCATTTATAATTATTTCATTGGTTTCAAAACAGTTATTATTATTATACCTACTGCTATCAAAACACATTTCGCAATTATTCACTTGACGCACGTAAAGAAAAACTGACCTGCACGATTTTTATTCAGATGAATTATTAACCCTAAAGATG
This sequence comes from Arapaima gigas, assembly GCA_900497675.1. Taxonomy (NCBI): domain Eukaryota; kingdom Metazoa; phylum Chordata; class Actinopteri; order Osteoglossiformes; family Osteoglossidae; genus Arapaima; species Arapaima gigas. The sequence continues at coordinate 299,035 of UFQX01000569.1, read as the reverse complement.
CTCCTCCGCCGATTTATCGCATAACTTAAGCAAACCTCGCATTTAAAACACAGCACAATGCGAACAAATTGCGTTCTTTTACGAGAAAAAATATTCTGTGCAGATTTTTTTTTTTTTCTTTTTTAATTTATTGCAGTTAATAACAATAAAGCAGGTTTCTGTCTTCACGGATAATGGCCTCCAGCGGCCCTGAATTGCGGAGAACCCACTATTGCGCCATAGAGAATTGGTTATAGAGGAGGACTCCATCCAGCTGTCTCTTTAGTACATCAATTTTGTCAGCAGAAAAAAACACAAAACTTACTTAAACGACAGGGTAAATCGTACGTTTTTCATATGCGGTTAATACGCACCGAGCGCTTTCCTAAATCAATGTGCTGCGAACGATCGATCGTAATATGGCCATTTTGTCGGCGCGGGCAAAAACGTTTCGAGCCCATCGGTAATCGCGCCGTGTCTGGCAGAGGAGCGCGAGAAACGCGTTTCTCTCCCCGACATTAAATCCAGCGTTAGTTTTGCGGTCAGCAAAGCACGCTGGTCTCCGGCGACCTCCGTAATGCAGACAAATGAGATTAAAAACGGTATCAATTACGTTTGTCATTATTAGACTTGATAAAAGTGCGATTTTCGGCCTTTCAGATCAACTTCTTCGCTTTTAAAAAGACTCATTTAGGCCGAAGTCAATAACGCTCTTTTCCACTACTAACAAAGGGGGGGAAAAACAAAAAAAACAGAACCCATTTAAAGCTTTTTTTTGTCATTACCATGGGAGAAATTGTCTTTTAATTGGATTGGAGAAGCTGCATCTTAATTGGCTTTTCGATCTCGGTAATGTACGCGTGCATCTTCCCGCGCGTTCACCGCGCTGCAAATTGACCTCGGAGGTCCGAGTCGACTTTCCCAACAGGACTCTCTGGGAGCTATCGCCGGCTAAAAATTCAATTTAGCTTTGGAGATTGACTGTCTAATTCCGTCGCACCTATAATGGGTTTCTACCGTTCCTTTAATTAAGTTTTCACATTAACGCACTGGACGCGCTCTTAAAACCTCCGCATTTCCCCCGTGGTCAGCATTCGGGGTGGGGAAGGCGAAATTAAAATTTCTTTTGCTGATGGAATAAGCGAAACGTCCCCTTTGGAAGATGCACCTGGCGGCGCGCAACAAAAGGAGCCGCAGCCGAGGTCGAGGCTTCACGTGCCGACGTCTCCCGAAGGACCCCCGGGGCTCCGCAGCGGCCCGTCGCTCCATCGACCGGCTCGGATCGTCCCGCGTTTGCGCGGTCGTTTTTACGCAAGCCGTATTTTCGAAAATCGCGGTCGCCAAACGTCCGCTTTCGAACGTCTCGGTTATTGTCCATGAACACGGTCCGTATTTTTTCCTTTCATCTGCCGTAACGAATGCGCGTCGATGCTTATTTTACTGTTCAGCTAAAACCTCCTGCATCGCGTGTTTGTCCTCTGTTGTCCCGGTGTTTTCGTAATGTAGCGCGACAACAGCAGTGAAAGTGCAACACTGAGCAGAAATACACTGTTTATGTAAAAATGTGTCCTTCCAAAATGGAACAAATGACATTGTGGGTGATGTCACGGTGCGAAGGGTGTGACATCAGCAAACACTCGGGCCATTTGGTTCGACAAACTGACCGTTTTTCTTCCACCTGAAGGTTGTTTTTTTTTTTTTTCCCCCGGACTGATCTTCTGCCACCCAACTGTCTGCTATTACTTCTCTTCTGCTGCCCATTAAAGTGTGAAAACAAAATGTTTATACGTTTAAAGAACCGAGAGAAAAAAGCGAGGGAGTTTTCCAGGAATTTGGTGTTTTGCTGCGGAACCGGGCCAGAAGCGAAAAGGCCACTTTTTGCTGTCATTCGGACTCACAGGCCATCATATGAGGAAAAGATCGACCGAGGGAGGGAAAAATCACAGTTTCTGTACCGATACAGTGTTCAGGTGGGAAGTCAAACAAGGTGCAGTCGCGGTTTGTTGTTTAAACATCACAGTTTTAATACGTATATAAATCCAATAGCTAAGCGAACCTTATCATAAGTCCCTAATTTAAAAAAGCACGACGTTAAATGTTTCTTTAAATATTATTCATTTTACAGCTGCAAAACCAGCTAAAAAAGAAAAAAAAAATCCTAACTGGTTTTACTGTCCAATAGCTTATTACAAGTGGAATAACGTTTTCATTGAAATGACACGTTTTAAATAAAATGAAATTAACAAATGTTACCTGAATTAATGCAGTTAAATATTAAAACAAAAGGGAAGAAATGTTCACTCTGTGCTGCGTGTGTGAGACTATATATTAAAAGCATTAAACCGGTCAGATTTTCTGTAACCTGATTTATCCAGCTAACTCGCGTACCTGGGATTTTGATTTGTTTTGTATATGGACATTTTTGTGCACAAAAGTTAGGGAGTAACCGGAAATTAAATTGTCAGTAAAATGCATTTTGAACCGATTCATATATTTAAATGGCTCTTCAGAAATGTCATTATTATTATTATTTTTATTATTATTATTTTATTGTTATTTTCACATTTCAGATGTGCCCCAGACAGCTGTGTTGCTCTGACTGAATAAACTGTAAATAATACAGTAATAAGGAATAAGAGTAAAGTATTAGTACACAATAAGAGTCATTTCATAATAGTAATAAAACATAAACCTTAGCCTGTTACAGGAGCAAAATCTCACGCAGAAATGTTCACAACCTTGAATGTTTTTATCATATCGATGCAGTAATTCTTACTTTTGTGACTCTGAAAAAAAAAAAAAATTGCAGGGATAACAATATGCAAAATCAGTTTTTTACAAATTACCACAGGCATTTTGAACAAAGTAAAATGATGTATATTTGAATTATGGCACTTTAAGTTTTTTTATTCCACAGAGCGAACGTGATTTGATTCTATCACGGATCACCTCGGAGCCCATCTAAACCCCCCAGACCAAGCGGGGGGAGGAAACATCTCGGAGCTACGCGGGGGGTCGGCCGCAACGTGCGTTTCTGACACCAGCAACTGATGATGCGCAATCGACGTGACGACAGAAACGAATAAAGTAATAAAGTGAAAACCCGCGGTCCCAGCAGCCCAACTCGCGCCCCTCTTGTCTTACAGGGATTCAGTCATTTATAAAATGTCACATTTGACCCGAAACCTCACGGTTACCTCCGAGTTACACGAGCATCAGCCAATCAGAAGGAAGCTAATCCGCTGCCACGCTGGGTTTTATAAGGTTAAAACAGCGCCTCCCGCAGGGGGGGAGGGGTAGGAGGCCCGGCCCGGCCCGGCCCGGCGTGGCGAGGTGACACAGGCACGTCGAGGGGCGGCGGCGTGAGATCAGCTGTTGTGCAGCCCCCCGTGCTGTCGTCCCCCGTCGCCCACGTCAGCCGCGCGGGAGGCGCTAATGGCTCCGGGTGTCACTCGTGATCGGGTTCAGACGTGAGCAGAGCACGGAGAGAAGAACAGCCGTCACCATTAAAGGGTAATCAGGATCTCTTTTTAGACACGGTTGCTGACGCTTCATCTTTGCTCAAAGTTTTTTTTTTTTTTTTTTTTTGCCGGAATTTTCTCTCCCCTGCCCCCCGTTACACGGCTGCTGACGAAAACGACACACCGGCCCGCGACGCAGTAGCCCCCTGCGCCGCGTACGTCTGACATCTGTCACGTGCGCGTCAAACATGCCGGCGGCACGTGGAACAGATCCTTTCCGGTCGCTTCCTTCAGAAAGGCGCGCCGTGCGGGACTGCGGTTCATCCGTCCACCATTGACTGCCTTGTCCTGGAGGTCAGGCGCCTATCCCAGAATCACTGGGTGCCGGGAAGGTGGCTACACACACACACACACACACACACACACACACACACACACGCTAAAGTGACCGATTTACCTGAAACTCACACAGACTGAGCCGAGATTCAAACTCGCACCCAGGCGCAGACAATCCAGAAGGCAGCGGCCGCCATACTCTCCGTGCCATCGTGCTGCTCGCTGTTATTGTTTTTTTTGTCATTTATCTGATTCTTTGATCCACGGCAGTGATCTCTACAGTAACATGTTTACACTGATTTACCCACAACAGGGTAATTTTTACCGACTCGCTTCAGGGTGAGCACCTTGGTCAATAGTACTAAGGCAGGAGGAGGAGGGGGTTGGAACCAGGGGGTCTAACCACTGCACCACCTGCGGCCTGAGCTGCTCGCTGTAAGGGTAAACTTAAAAAAGTAAACACGGTAAGTACCGTGGTGATTTGTACGCGGCCGAGCGCTCAGTCGACGCGGATAAGACGGCGTCTCGGCGCACACGCCGCGCCCTTCAACGGCCGGGCGCTCCGTATCTGAAGCGCCAGTTCGGACCCACGCCCCGACGCGTCCCGGCGGCGCCCTGCTCTGGCGGGAGGGACCGGCACGCCGGCCCGCACGCGAGAGCAGAGCGCCGCCGTCCTAAAGGACGCCTCCGCCACGCCGAGGAACTTCGGGGCAAACGTGAGGCGGCGCATGGCGCCGGATAATGGACTTCCATTTTGCCAGATCCGCTTCACGTGAAACTATTAAGCACTTGTCTGCTAGAATAACCCGCCCGCAAAAAATAAATAATAATGAACAACAATAAAAAAATAATTAAAAAACGGACCGGTTTCGAGCGGCGGCCCGGCCGGAATTAAATCCGGCGCAGATAACGGGGAAAAGTCGAGCGTGTCGCAGGTTCGTGTGAGCAGGAGGGATCGCGGTTCTCCAGGAAGATGCATATCGATAAAAAGTTAAAAACTGCTGTGCTCTTAGGGCCAAATAATTAACCCAAACTCCTCCGGAATAACTGCTGGAACGGGGGGTGACTCCTATATATTACAATTAAATGACTTAAAAGATTTTTTTTAAAGATTACTACACGCAGATTAAAAAATAAAATAAATTTCCTAATTAAAGTTTGCCCGTTTTAATTTCATTTCGCTATGAGGCAACTGTAATGAGTATTATAAGTATATTTTGGCGTGTTCGCGGGACCAGGGAGGTTGGGGCAGCGGGCTTGACCGGGGGGAGACCCGAGACTCGGGGGGGGGGGGGGGGGGGCCGCTT
>UFQX01000569.1:279541-293909 GCA_900497675.1 Arapaima gigas | reverse complement strand
GGGGGGGGGGGGGGGGGGGGGGGTGCCGCTCTTGTACCGTCGGGCCGGACATCCGAAGTAGGGCTCGACGGGGTAAACAAACGTAAGAACAATTGCAGGCCGTCTGGATACGACCGTGTCAATTTTTCTGACTAGATGCGGAGGTTTTTACTCTGGGAATCGCAGTCGTGACGCTGGGGTGTGGAGACGGAGGCCTCAGGTAGAGCCGCGGCTGCTCTCAGACACACAGCATCCGTATCTGCGTCTTCCACGCAGTATTTCCTCATTAAATAATGCAATAATATCGATCGGCCATTATGCACGTCCAGCACCAAATCCTGGTACATTTCGATACTGTTATTCGCTTCAGCTGCGCAACGCTCGGTTTTCAGGACCACAGCATCTCTCTGACTCAGGCTAATGGTAAAGTTTAGTGGCCTGATGCTTGAAACCTGGCGTCTGACTTCTGAGTTCCTCCTCTGAGGCCGCCCCGCGAACGGCACCGACGCCGGAAGGGTTGCGGAAACCGGGGCCCGTGTTCCACCCCGTGTCCGTGTGGTCCAGCTTGGCAATTCTTTCTAACAGTCAGTGTAAGAACAGTGGCGCACGTTTACTACGCAGTGTGAAACTTTGACAGTTTTTCAGCACCGCCCGGGCCTGGAGTTACTCCCGATGGGTAGCGGCAAAACCCAGACTGTTGTTAGTCACGTGCAAATCAATGTTTGGCTACACAGATTTGAGATTATATGTCGGGAGGTCCGGAAGGTTCTCGGGTCTGCCTCCGCCACGGTGGAATGAGCCCCGTCTGTCCCTCACCTGCTGAGGAAGGGGCACAAAACACGCTTCTCTCTGGTCTTATTTGTTCCATAAACTCACACAACATTATCTGTTTAAATAAAAAAAAAACACCCCTTAACTCCCTATTAATTCTATACGCAGCAAAAACGGTGACCGGCTGACTGCTTCAGCACATCGGCTGGTGAAACGCACCTTGTTTACTCTGGGTCGTACGCCGCCGTGCAGGACAGCGTCTGCCGAAGGGATAAATGTAAACTGCAGCGTGTGAGATGCCGACGGCAGGCGCACGAGCAGCAACAGAGAAATAGGAGAAACGGGAAGCTGCGAGTAATAAGAATCTCGACCGGTTTCGAATCGGCGACGTTAACAGATCGAGTTGCATCCGAATGCGTGAACGAATAGATGAACCTTGATGCCAGAGGAAAATTCAACTCCAACAAACACACAACATGTTGTAAGACTTTCTAACTGGCGGTCAAATGCCTGGGAAGCTGCACTGATTTTCTTTTCTCCCACAATCCATTTCTCCCGTAGCTCCCATTTGGGCACAGATTTATTTTCTGTTCGTAGAGCACTTTGAGGTGTAAATTTGCAGGAAGGGCGCTATATAAATTATCATCATTATTATTATTATTATTACTACTATGTGGACAGCAGAGTGGCTCCAAGAACAGAAGACAAAGTGAAGAGCGGGCCGAAAGCAAAGCGGCGACCCGAGAGCCACGCGAGGGGCGTCGACGGCTGGACAGCAGCCCCGTCTGCAGCCGTGTAGCCGCTTCTCGCGGGAAATGATATCAATTTAGCCAGCAAACACATGGCCCGGCGACGTGGGGGGATAAGCCGAGGCGGCCGCGCGAGTCGAGCTGCAGCGGCAGCCGCGGCCCGGTAATTGGTTTGTGCGGGAAGTGTGCCGGCTGCCCGTCTCACCGCCGCTTCAAAAGGAATATTAAGAGTTTCAAAGGCCCGAGAAGCCGCGCCGCTTGGACTGGCTGTCGAGCGCCCCGGTGCCCCCTCGCGCACGCCACTTGGCATACGGGCGACGGGCGCTTCGGTTCACGAGCACCGCCATCAAAGGCCTGGCGCTCGCCCCTGCACGTTCCCGAGACGAGAGAAATTTCCGGTGGCGACAGCATCGTAGGCCCTCCTTCACCGCGTCGCCTTTACCTGTACCCGCCCGCGAGCAGAGGGGCGTCTTATCCGGGGGTCCGGGCGCCGTGCCGTACCCGACAGGGAGCTACGCGAGAAAGGTGTGCAACCTAAGCGGTTTCCGTGACGACGGAAGCCAAACTAATTCCTTGACATCTTTTCCTGAACTCACAACTACGTTGGTATAAATTTCACAGGTCTGTGTTGCCAACAATGGGAAATTATCTAAAAAAAATAAATGGAATTTAAGTAAATACCAACTTAAACACTGAATAAGATGTTAAGTAGAACTCTTTTTATTGTACAAACCTATATATATACTACACGCGCATTATTACAAATTATTCTCATGTAAAAAATGTATTTAAAAATCTTTTGAGGTCAAACAGGTCAAACATCTGTTCTCGACCAACATTTGGATGTTGTTGAAAGCATTATTAATAATTGCAATAATTAAAAACGCTATAAGTAACATTTTGAAAAAAGCCCGTGCGGATTTCTATGAAAAATCATTAAACCGATTATCTTCCAAAGGTATAAATGCGTTCTTTTTCTGCCGATTAATACGATTCTATTCGTTCCTGTCGGAACCGGAGGAGTTCGATAAAGGGGCACTTAACAAGGTATTTATACTTCATTTCAAACCTGGCAAATCCAATTAATTAAAAAAAACCTTTGTAAACCGTTGAGCCTTCGCAACTACTTACGGTTAAAATAATTAAGTCGGTAATTAATACGACTTAACAATATTTCCCTGCGAAGGCAGCCACTTCGCCATTTCGAAAACGTAGCAATTCTAATTAATAACAAAAGTCCGTAATGAGGATATTGGGAAAGTACTTTGGTAATTGCTTTTTCTTTGTTAAGTTTTTTAATTAAAGGCCACCGTATTACATAATTTTTTCTCCTAATAAAACTAACGCGGAAGCAGCGCTTAGCGGCCGATTAGATAATGCTCAATAAATTGGACCTTTAGTTTATCCTTAAATCCTTCGGCTGCTTTCGTGTTTTATTTTTAATTTCCGCGGTAACGTTCAGACGCTCGCGGTATTTGTACCTCGCGCTTTGGCCGTAGGTGCTGTATTACATTATCGAACATTCCGTTTCCCACCGCGAACCGAATTACGAACGGAAAACGGTGCAGACGATGCTCCGTTTTTTTTTTTTTTTTGCTTATTCCTCAGCTTCCTCCGCCGCGTTTTACCGGAATGTGTTAAACTGGTCGAAACGTTAAAAAGAAGAATTTCCGGTTCAGTTCTGTATGTTAAATCACAAGCCAACTCTGTTTTTAACAAAGCGGGGGGACGCGGGCTGATTTTACATTACAGATTTGGCCAGAAAATGTATTCGGTCCCTTTCCTCCACAGATACTGGGGGCGTTTGTTTCAGAAATGGCTGAAGTTGTTACCTGACCGGCGCCATTATTGTAATGAAACCGAGGAGACCGTACACTGACCCCCCCCGAACACTCGGATCGTTTCCCCTCTTTTACCTGTGTTTTTATTTTCTCTCTATATCGATTCCTGACCCGTCTGTCTTTTTCGTTTGTCGTGCAAAATTTCTATTTTATCGTGAAACACTCGTTGGTTATTCTAAGCCGCTTTATTGGGGGGGGCAGTGGTCCAGAGCCTAAAAAAATCATTTAGTTTCCCCCCCCTTTTAGTGTAATTTTCCGAACCATCGCAGGTAAAACCCCTTGCAAAGGAGTCAACGGCACAAGACATCGCGAGACTTCGGTCTGGCGATTTGGTCACAAGTTCAAATCTTTTTTCTTTTATTTCTGCTTCAATCGCTAAACACCAACCACAGAACTGCAGCACTTTCCTCACGCCCTTTTGTAACACATACAACGATAACTGAAAAATACGGTCGGCACTGAGTTCATCCGGCAGCTCTAGTTTTCAGTCTTTCGCCCTCTTTCCAAAAGATCGGCCCCCCCACAATGTACGTCTCTATTTTTTTCCCCCGAACCAATCAGGGTCGAGACACGAAAGAAATAAATAAATAAAACCAGGGAAAAAAATCCGCACGTCGACGGGGAAAAGGAGGCGCGCGACGCCGACCGGGTGCAGCCGCACGTCGCCGGCGCGGACGGCTCCATCTCTCGTGTCAGTTAGGCCCTTCCGGAATTTTTCTCTGGAGATCTGGTGCGGCGCAAAATGTCCGGACCTGTCTGCCTGCGACGACTGGCGGCCGAATAGCGGGCGCGGCTCGACCCGCGACTCCTCGCGTTCCACTTGCACGGGCGTTACGTGGGAATCATTTGCCTTTTGTTAGAAACGCGACGGATATTTCGACGCTCGGCAGCGGAGGACGTACCTCAGAAATGGCGCTCGGTCCCCCACCTGGTTATTTTCCTGGATACGTCCCGTCCACCGTTTTCATTCCCAACAGCGTGTTGGAAATCGTGACAACGAAAAGTAAACATATTTTTAAAAAAGCACCGAAAAAAAATGAGGTACACGTTACCGTGGTGCACCGCGGTGGACGGGTGCCAGACACACCTTGCTGACCGAACGCTCTGCCGCCACTGGATGCTGTGACCCTCAGGAAAGGGTGTGGGCCCAGCCGAGTGGGGCCCCTGAGAGCCCAGCGGGCCCCTTTGTCCCTCTTTCATTATGTCTGCTTTGTTTTGAATCCCAGCGTTTACCCCACCCTCCCCGCTCCCCTGCCCCCATTGTGCGTTTCAAGAGGTTCGAGACAAAGCGCACGTCCACCCGGAGCTCACGGCGAAGCCCCGCTTTGGAGGAATGACAGGGCCCTGCATGGCGGCCCCAGGGGGCCAGGAGTGACCGGCGTGGGGCAAATACGCCTGGGGAGGGGGCAGAGCATACGCACCAATCCTGAGAGTTGAAGGGTGGGCAGGCGTGAGAGGATCGCAGAAGCGGGGTCATCGTGTGTGTGTGTCGGGGGGGCAAACCCGACTAAAAGTGTGGTACTGTTAATAAAGCAACCAGAACGGGCCAATCACAGGCCGTGCTGTGGTCACATGACTTACATCTCATACATCTGGGCCTGACAACCCAGCAAGGTGCTTCAGGTCAAACCCTGAGCTGCTGAGTCAATGTCTATGTACACATATTCAATGTCTATCTACATACATATATATATATATATATATATATATGAGACAGCAAATAGATGATTATATAGATGGAAAATTATTTGATAGATCAGTGGAGAAGATGGTGTGTGGAACATCATGGATGATTTTTCATTACACCTCAAATTCGACGCTCGCATACGGTTTGGTTTTGTAGATCACCTACAAGCGGGAGGTTTTTTTCTTCGGGATTCCCGAGCGAAACACGGTGGCGACGGGGATGCGTGAACGTCAAAGAGCCAGCCACTCACATTTCATCCGGTGACCTCCACTTCCGGTCTGCGGGGGGCCAGCAACCTGCGCGGAGAGAAAAATTGGGATCGTCACTAGAAGGTCGGCCCCCGGGCTGCCTTTTCCCCGAGCCACGGCCGGGATCCAGCACCAGGATTTCCCCGCTCGGCTGCAAGGATCGACCACGCGCTTAGGGGAAACCGAAGTATTCGCGCCCCAGACAGAGAGCGCTCTCCTGCTTCTGCCGCAGCGCAGCGCAGCCGGACGGCGCGTCTAAAAGACATCAAACGGCTTCGTCCCCTTTCATTCATCTGACACAAAAAGCCGTTTCGCGATAATGTTCGACTCATATGTAAAATGTCAGCCCAAGTGCCTCTTATGGTCTAACTGCTTCCCGGGCCGCTTGAGGCAAAATGGCTCTCTCTAGCGCCTTTGCCCGATCGAGAAGTGGGGCTCGAGCGCCATCTACTGGGCATGGAGATAAAGACCGCGCGGCGGGCCCACAAAGCGCCGGTGGGGGATGTCGAACAAATGAATGACGTTTTTGCACATCTTGATTACGGCTCTATTTTTACAGCTAAACATTTTGGGATTCTCAGCAGGCTGGAGGAGCCTGAAGGCAGCGCGGCGACATCCGGAGAGATGTGGCCTTCACACCTGCGCACGAACAACCCGTTGTTGACTTCGCCCTCCTCCACGCACTGCAGATCCAAAGAGGAGAAGAAAAAAAAACCTCACAGATACCGGGATACGGGGAGGAGCACAGATAGGTTGTATGATGTTTGAGAGAAGAGCAGAATACCTCACAGAGGAGGAAAGACAGAAGAAGACGTCAGCGAGAGGGGGTGGAGAGGTGGATGCGGAAGGAGGAGAAGCAGGAAGCTGAGGGACGAAGGCTGTCGTTCGGATCCTGCAAATCACCGCACGGGTCTCACAGCTTCCATCACCTGGGGTGAACATACGGCACAGGTCCACCGGTGGCCGCGCTTTCCAAGAGGGTCGTAAGGCCAAGCGAGCCGCTGACTTCCGGTTTGCTGACATTCATTGAACCGGCCCTGGAGTTGCTGTCCTGTGGGTTAGGAGACACCCCCCCCACCACCACCACACACCGCCGGGCAGGAAGATCAGCCTCATTTGTCAGCGTGGGCAAATGTGTGTGTGGCACCGACGCCGGGGGATTGAGTGTGGCGTCTGGGTGCCGGAGCCGGAGTCTCAGGGGGGTATTATTGCTGCTCACGTGAAGCTCAGGTACAGCACGGTGTCCCTAATATGTGAAAATGGCCCCATATCAGCACTGCAGTGATTTACAATTGTTTTCATACCAAAATACGTCTTAACCTGAGCCAAGGACTTTTCCGGGCACATTAAGAACACCTAAATGGGTTGTAAAAAAAATGTTCTCGTTTCTCTTCCGTACCAGTCGACCTTTCGCCGGAGTTCACCGAGGCTCACGCGCCAAACCCGGCACCTAGACGACTTCTCCCCAGCAAGTAACAAATGAAGACAACAAATTCTGCAGCACAGCGTCGGCGGGTTCTTCCGGCGGACATGTTTAGAAAAAAAAACAAACTTTTTTTTAATACACAGACTTCCCACCGAGGCCTGTTGGTCACGGTTTAACATCTCATCATTGTTAAGGAAAAGGTCTGGACAAGGTTAACCAAACTTTCACACACACACACACACACACACACACAAAGCTGACCCAGTACTGCAGGGCAGGGGCTACCGCTATCTGCTCAGGTCAAGGCCTGTTTATTCTGCTGATGGAATCTGTGTGTGGGACACTCGCGAGGTCACTTCAGGAGGCCCGAGACCATCCTGGTCTTCAGGCCAAAGTGGCGCTCCCCGTGACCTTTGCGACAAATTGAAGACACGTGATTCCCGCCCGCCGGGGGCCGGGCGAGTGGGGGAGGGAGGGAGGCAGGGCTCGGCGGTGTGGCTGTGCCTCCACATTCATCAGGAAGATAAATGCCTCTGGACGGCACGCTGAGGCAACAAGGGAAGCTTCCGATAGATCGTAATAAACACATTATCGCTCCCATTTATATACAGGGCCTTTCACAACGGCGTTCGGCTCGAACGACGTCGTCATTAATTCCGCGCGCCGAGGTGACGCGTACAGAGGGAGCGGCGCCGGGGGGCCCCGCGGCGCATCCTTCACGCCGACCTCCGTCTCCGAAACGCACAAAACGGCTCTTTCGCTTCTGCTCCAGTAGGTGGGACGGCGGTTAGCGGCGAGCGCTCGCGCTTCAATCGGGGGGGCGGGACGGAATCTGGAGTGACGGGCGTCGTGGTGATCAGGTAACACGGCGACAACGGAACGGCGAGAGGCGATTCCACTCGGAAGCAGGACGCAACGTGTCTAATCGCGGCGCCGTCAGATCCCGTCACGGAGGAAGACGTCAGTTTGCGCAGCCCGACGGAAATCGGTACCTTGCAAATGAGTCAATTAACTCGGAAGCGAAGAAATAAGCGGGAGAAGCGGGCGGAGCCGGCGTAGACGGCGGCGATCTAACGCAAGCCGGGAGTCGCCACCTGGTTACTCGGGGACACACACACACACACACACACACGGGCGAGCGCAGCCAAGCGTTCGGTGACAACAAATCCAGCCCCGGGTTCTCAATGATTGCAGATTTAACTTTTTCTGGAATTTTCCACTTAAAGAATATGCAAGTAAATAAGAACCGGAGAGGCTGGCAAGGAAACGGGCATCGCGGCGCACGACCGACAAGACGGTCACTTGTCTTAATGCCGACCGAGTTTTTCATTTCCAGGCGGCCGAACGCTGCGCTAATGGCGACTCTGAAATCATCCTCATCTTCCCCTCAGCAGCAAATGGCTCTGCTCTCCAAATCCACTTAATATTCTTGTTTACAAGGTTGCTCTCCTGGAATGGGCCCCGTCGTAATCCCTCAATACTCGCGCCGTTCTGCTGGGCCGCACACAGCCTGTCTACTTTTTTTTTTTTTATAAAGGTTGTGGGGGCGGACATGGGGGGTTATTATAAATGCCTGATGAATTATTAAGGCTTGTAAGAGGAGCGCACTAAGAATTTCTGGCCGCCAGATGATGGAGCGTAGATGTGCTGAGAATCGGTGTCTCTGATAAACTGCCGGATGAATATTTCATTCGTCTCCAGAGGTCCTCATTTGCTGCTCGGAGCCGAGGCTCGCGAAAGGATCCTCGCGCGGCACCGCGTCGCCCCGTCCGCGTTTCGGCCCCCCGCGCGTCACTTTGGGTGCAGGGAACCTGAGACGCCCGCTTGTTCGTGTCTCCTGCCGCACCTGAGTGGTCAAGCCTTCCTGTCCAGGAGCACCTTTTCCCACCGCCGGCGGAAGAAGCGCGGAGATCGGGTGTCTGGCTCGAAGTGTCCGGCCAAACCCGCCGAGACTGGGGTGGCAGCGATGCGGAGGCTGTGGGTTCGGGAGGCAACCAAGCGTAGGGCAAAGTCACCTTGAAGAGCGGCCGCTCCAAACCGCGTCTCGCCGGCCAGTTCGCCGGCTCCGGCCTGCCCCCCCAGAGAAGGTCCCGATTGACCGAGGGGGGCGGGGGGCGTTACTGGAGTCGGGGGCAGCAGCTTCCTCATTGTCACGGTCCAGGAGAAACGGCTCTGGACTCCACATTCAACCACGCAACTGTCATTTTGAGCTCCAGAAAGGGGCTCCGCAAACACACACACACACACACACACACACACACACACTAGACACACAGGGGGGAATAATAAACTGCCAAACGTGTGGCGAAGACTCATGGCTTTTGCCGGCCATTAAGCATCTGAAAAGGATGGCATTCCACCTGAACGGCACTTTGAGCCTACGGAGGATGACAAAAACGGATTTGCAGGCTCATCTAGGGCAGGTCGGCTTCCTCCTCCGGAGCGAATCAAATAACCCGTTTCCAGTGTCAGTCTGGAGAGCAAAATGAAAATCCATCGACGAGAGCCCTTCCGTTTCGGACGACTCTGGCTGCAGAGCAATTGCTAAAAACGAGATTTATCGGGAGTGTGTGTCGGTGGGCCCCGCAGGCACTGCGGCGGGAGTTCGATGTCGGGGACCCCACGCCGGGGCGCCGCCGGCCGCTCGATGCCTCTGCTTTTGGTCATTTGCGCTTCTAAGCCGTTCAGAACCGTGCGAAGGAGATCCCGCACGTTTGACCCCTGTGCAGAGCCGCGATGCCCCGGCGGTTAGAAATGACAGCTTGTGATCTGAGGCCCGGAAGACCACCGGATGCCTGGCACGGGACACCTCGTGCCCGCAGCGGACCATAAACATCTGCAGCTGCCGGGCAGGTGGAGCTCCGGTGGCTCTGGCGTTCACATCTGCACTCTTGTTTGTTTATTTAGCAGCGGCGTTTCTCCAAGCCGGCAGGCAACTCAGACCAAACAAAAGTGCACGAATAACAGAAAAGACACTTGAGAGCCGGAGTACAGCGAAGCCGTTCGACGCCGTACCGCGGTATCTGCCGGTAAACAATACGCCCGCAAGAAGCAGAGGCGCATCGTGACGAATGGCCTGACGCAAGTTGACGGCGCATTCGGGAGATCGGGACCAGGTGGGTTTCTAGACCTTTTGTGAATCCTGCGAGGGATTCAGCAGCCGCGAGGGATGGAGGGAACTCGCTGCACCACATCAAGGTCAAAACTGAGAACATTTCAGAGTGGGATGAGCAAAGAGGTTGAAATGGAGGAACCTTCACTCCTGATGCCTCCTGCGGGGTTTGGGCGACCGACCGACTGCCTGCCGGAAAAACAATGGGATGGACCGGCAGAAGAAACGCGCAGTTTGGTGTTGGCCGTTCACTGCCGGGGGATGCTGGGCGTATCGCCCCAGGCAGGGACCCGGCAACCTACCGTTTCACTGCGGCACACGAGGCGTCACAGCCAGGGAGGTTGCGGTGGCATCGCGGTCGGTCGCTGATGATGACGGCGACGTGGAGGCCGAAGACGGAATGGAGTTTCGCCTCATTCGGGTCCCGTCCATAACTAATGACTGTTAGCGTAGCGACGGGGTTCAGGTTCCGCGTCTGCATTACTGAACCCAGAAGAAGAAACGAAAAAAATCGGAACGCACGCATCCAATTATTTACAGAAAACGGCAAAAGTTAATTTTCTGCCCGATGACCGAAATCAACCAAGCGCTTGATTTACTACCTTTGTTTTTTCATTAGTGTTTCATTTTGCGATTTCTAATAGCTTTTAGACAAAGACGGAGCCATAGCCATTAGCCACGGCGGAATTCGGGCCCATCGGCCCACGATTTCCTCTCATTTCTCTCGTTTTGCAATTTTGCGTTTCGGCGCCTCGATCGTCAGGTGAGCTTCGGCGTCGGCTTCTCGCTTTGTTGTAGTTGACGTCTCCAATCTGCAGGTCTTGCCTTTGTCTCCAGGATACAATGCTGGGCCACGCAGGGGGCACGGGGTCCACACTCCTCCGCCGGCCCCCCTGAGCGGCCCACCGACGTCAACCCCCGTTAACCACTGTCCCCGTGTGCCCCTAGAGGGCTCCGTCTTCCTCACCGCCGGTCACTGCCGCGCAGGGGTCTCGGTCCAACTGTTTTACATCCCGGCGGGGTCCGAACTGTAAAAGCGGACGGGACGGCCGCTCAGGATGCAGGCGCGGGAGCGGTCGGACCCGTTCTCCCTGTCGCGCCTTGGCAGTTCCTCGCGATGCCAATATCAATCGATCGCCGGTCTTGGATGTTCCTCTGCCAGCCAGAGAGGCAAATAAACGCAGAGAGCCACACGGTTACGACCGGAGCAGGAAAATAGAAAAGTCTTTGTATCAATAATCGATAGGAGTGTGAGGGCTGGAGTTGAATTTAACCGCATCTAGATTTTTCCAGGGAAATCGGCGAGCAGAAGAAGCTAATCGGACACGACGGCTCCTCGGGGTCCGCGGGTAAATACGATGCCCCCCGCCACGGCAGGCTGGGACGACCAAGGTCAGCGGTGAACGTGCAGATGACTCCCTTCTGATATGTAAACCAACATCTGTTTGCATCGGGAGGAGAGGGGAGGGGCAGGCCCTGGAGGGGGGAGGGCAGCCAAGCGACTCGGTTCAACCTCGGTGACAACCTTTCGCTTGACGTTGAGTTGACCCCACACGACCTTGGCGGATAGGCTGGATCTTCCCTCTCAGGTGAACCCCCCCCCACCTGGCCCAGGTGTGTCCCGAGGGCACGAGAGACGATAACCAGCGCCGTCCCCACGGAGGAGCCGGTTTCCAGCAGAGATTTTTGCGCTTAATCGGACCCCGACGTCGTACCCCGCCCCCGCGCATCCGAGACGCCCCTCGCTTCGGGTTCACGAAATTCGGGGTTTTCACTGGAGAAACGAAGGGAAGTTCCTCCCATCTGTAAGTGGAACTGAAAGATTTGCATCGCCGCCCGCCCCCCGCGGACAGGCCGTGGCTCAAACCGCGGCAGCGCGTGAAAAATAAGCTCAAAACGTCTAACGTCGCCGCGATGAGGAGCAGTGAGCCCAGACAGCGACTATATTAGCTTTGCCATTAACCCCCGATTTGGGCGAGAAAATAACTGTTTAAAACAGCGCAGCGGACGGCGTCCAGGCATGTGAGCAGGTTGCCAAAGGCCTCGGTGCGCTTTGCCGCTCCGCGTGTCTTACGCAACGTCGGCTTAACGGCCAGCAAAGAGACGGCGCTTCGTGATGACACGCCGCCGCCGCTAGGATTAAAGCGAGGAAGTAATAAAGGAGGAGGCGACGGGAAAGAGGCCCTGAACCCGAGGAGAATAACCGCGTTACCATCCCAGAGGTCGGCCGTCATTCTGCTGGAAAGTTCTTGGCGACGGTTAACTCTGGACGACTTTGCCAGCTGACTTCCCCCGAGGGCCGTTTGGACACCGTCACATCCTAGGCCATCCGTGTCCCTTCGCCGCCCCCCCTCCCTGCCAACCGCCGCTGGCGGATGGGGCCGTTTTCCAGATCGGTCCATCGGTGTCACCGCAGCCGGGGAACCCGAGACCTTCGGCTCTCGAACCTCCGCGAGGCATCGGCGGGGGGAGGGGGGGGCACCGCTTAAACGTGTGGATTAATTAAAACAATTTAACGCTGCGGGTGGAGAGATGACAAGAAATACATATTATAAATTAATTGTCCAAATGGCCTTGAATATGTTATGAGGGCCATCAGTTGCAATTGTATGGAGTCGACTTGATTTATTAAGGGGGGATTAATGTTGGAAACATCCAGCGATATTGGAGAAGAACCGTCAAACCGTCAAAGGTTTCGGCCGACGCGCCGGGAGCCAACGGGTCGAAATAACGCGCCGCGTGTCGGCTCCACCCCACTTTGACTGGCAGACGGACGGACCGGGCGGAGGAGCGCAGACCTCCCCGCTCCGCATCTCCCCTTCCGCTCTCCACCGAAGCGGGAACCTCCTCGCTCCGCCCCGGCAAGGAGACATTTGGGGAACGTCAGCCCCGAGTTTTAACACGTCCCGCAGCTCTAGACTCAATAATAACAATTATTATTACAAATGGAGGAAAGAAGTGGCCGAGAACGTGAGTTACACCCGTATTTATTACCTGCGCTTTTGCTCAGGACACACTTATCCGGCGCAGAGCAGCTTTTTTACCGTTGACTCTTTACAGTCTGGTGGTTTTTCCTGCCAAAATATTTTGCTCATGCCGATTCAGGGCCCTCAAAATTCGACCCGTTCCGCTTTACTTGTTTCCTCGTCCGCCCGGCGTCGCGTCTATCGCACCAAACATCCGCCGCCAGCTCGAGGACGCTTCAAGAAGCCTGTTCGAAGCGGCCTTTTTGACGTGACCGTTCTTAAACCGCGATCTTCCCCGTCCGCCACCCTGTGGAAGCGCGTCGCCCCCCGGTGTCCGGGAGGATATCCGTGCGGCTTCTTCGCCGGGAGAAACAATTCGCTTTGAGGAAGTGAACCGGGGACAAACGCCTTACTGTGATCTGTGACATCGCAGTTGTCATTATGGTTTATTGGGACGATTTGCGTCGCCATCTGCGCACGGAGCATTTCGAATAGTTTGTCGCCTGGTCTCATTAGCACCGTTCATTAGTTAAACTATTAAAACTATACGGAAGCGCGGAACAGATGGATCAGCTGTGTGAAAGGAAAGGTCCAGCTGCGGGGAAGTGAACCATAATTAATATTATAAAGCTATTTTGGTGGAGCTCGCGAAGCAGGTCAGTCGAACACAAAGCGGTTTAACCCGGCCTTACAACGGCACATTCAAAGCGCCGCTTGATTTCATTTACGGCTCCGCACCCGTACAACCTTCCCACTTATTCGAAATGAAATGAAAATGTTGTACTACTTATCAGATAAAGCAACACCGGCTGAGAAGCATTAATAGGAAGCGAAGCGAAGGCCAGACGGCTTTGAGACTCTCCCCGAATTGTCTCCGCAGTGAGATTAATGTAAAAAATCCATTAGATGAGTAGCAGGCCGCTGTTGTCTTTTTCCACGCCGAGTCGCCGCCGCCGCGAGGTTAGCTCGGGCGCCCGGAGCGGCAGGTCGGAGGGCGGCGCTGCAGACCTCCCCTCTCGGATCGACCGTCCGCGGCGACGGCCGTCTCGCACCGTGAAAGGCCCGGCCCCGGGCCGAGAGCCGAAAGGAGCCATTAGCGCGCGGGATCGAGCGGCCGGCCCCTCGTCATTAGGAGGCTCGCAAATGACCTGCGTTCGAGGATTCGGGAATCGATTTCGGCGCACGAGCAGCCCTCCTTTGTTAGCAAACTCATCCAGGCCGTGTTTAAAGTTGCACGAGTTCAATACCATCACTAATAGATGTGTCTGCTTTTGGGCGAGAGAAGGGGTGGGAAATTACATGTTTTATTGAAAATTTGTAAGGGCTTCAGCAGCTGCTAACAACCCGGCGTCAGCCTAACAAGCGCGAGAGAGCTGGTCTGGAGAGGAGGCGGTTTTACTGAGAACGGGTTCAAAATTTAGGCCGGATCTGAGCGGCGTGGGGTCTAACACATTGAGACGTCAACTTAGCACCCTCTGGTGGCACCGCTGGGGTACTGCGTGAGCCGAGAGCCGGCGCGGCAGCGCGGACCCCCTCGACGCCCGGTGCCTTACCTGGAACTGCCAACACCCCCCCCCCCCCCCCCCCCC
>UFQX01000569.1:266872-279528 GCA_900497675.1 Arapaima gigas | reverse complement strand
AACCCCAAACCCCCCCCCCCCCCCCCCACAAACTCCCCGGGATCAAGGTGCTACGACGCGCGGCAGGCCGGATGAGGACGGGCAGCAGCACTCTGACGCCACCATTGGGGGCATTAAGGAAACCGAAGGCCTTTTTAACACCAAAGTCACGACCCGGGTTCAAAGGGGTGGGGAAAAAAATTGCAGTGACACTGAATCGAAAAGTTAACATTCAGCTTATAGTGTTGCATTGAGAAGGTGCGCTGCGTGTCCCCACGCGCGTCGAAATATAACTATTTATAGACGGTAGAGTATATGAATAATTCCGCAGACGTTCTCGCAGGCCGCATTGCGGGAGGCGGCGAGCTGCATGACGGACTCCTGCGCTCCTAGGGAAGCTGGGAGGTGAAATCTGGCGCCGTGGGAGATGGTTCCGCTGCTTTCAGTTTTATATTTTTAAAACAACACAAATGCAGAGCGGAGACGTGAAAAGCCGGGAACAGATGTTTTAAGAAAAAAAGATGTAAGCACACAACTTCATAGCTTCTTGTGGATTTAGAGCCGCTGGAGGTGGAAAGAGTGCCGATGTGCTGTTTCACGCCTCTGCGAAATACAGTAAAGGGAGGTTTTTGTCACTAAATTCACTGTTACGACACCTCAGGGTTCCACAGGTGCGTCGGCCAAATGAACAAACACACCTGAAGATTCAGGCAGCAAAATAAAAAAGAGATGAAAAATGACACACAGCCAGTTACCTGCACTGATCATGTAAGCCAAATTATTATTGTTATTATTATTATTATTATTATTATTATTATTATTAATAAAAGGTCTGGTGACACGTTAGAGACGTGGCTCCAGGGAAAGGGTGCGGTGAGGACGTTGGAGAGGGAAACTCAAGGCCTGAGGATGGGATTCCCAAACACGCAATCTTTCAATTTTACACAACATCTCTCCATCATTTCGCCATGGAAACCGCTCCGCTAATGACAGCCGCGCGAGGGAGCAGCTGCAGCTCCGCATCAGTCACCTGGCACAAATACAGCGGCTCGAAGGTAATGGAACTAACCGGTCCACCTTCCGCTAAAGTTAACTCGCTCGTGTCGTGGCTCAGTTCTCCGCCGATGAGATCGCAGACAAAAACAAGATGGCCGCCCAGCGGACGTACACTGATGTAAGACGTTACTTGGCCACTTGGCTAAACGCTGCGGCGGGTGGTGTGGTTAGAGCCCAGCCTCGCACCCTTGGGACCAGGTTCAAATCCCCCATCCTGCTGTAGTTCCCTTGTTTTAGGTACCCAGGTAAAAACAACCCTGGTGCACAAATGAGCAAATTCTGTCCTACTAACTGAAACTGCCACGTCAGCCGTAAGCAAGGATGGCTTTGATGTGGGGGGGTCCCTCACTTGTGCCTGCCGGAGTCACCGGGGGCCCCGAGTTTCCCAGCCTCCTTTGCGTGGCGTTATTCTAATCGGTCGGGCCGCACTGAGCGGGAAAAAATACACAAACGCGGAGGAAATGATGGCGCGACCGAGCCGTGATTCAGAATCGTGACCGTCGTGCGAAATTATTACGTTTTAAACCAAACAGACGACCGCGTCTGATCAGAGCGGCTCCCGGAACGAGCATCGCTTTTATTTCAGTTCCTCTACACCCGCCTGGGCGCCCGGGAGACCCCACTTACACCCCGAAGGCCCACTTACTCATTTTTAATATTCGAGCGCAGGTGACAGGTGACGGCTGCTCGCTCGCCATTGGCTGAGAAACGCCTCCGCCTGCACCTGGAGGTTAACTGGGAATTTAAGCGCTGCGTACGAACAGTACAGACGGGTGAGGCAACGGCTCCGATGTAATTTCATTAAAATTAAGGCGGCGAAACATAAGAACGCGCCGTTTATAAATAGCCGTGCCGCAGAAGCCTCACGCGCGATTAAACGCGTCGCCGCTGTTTTATACTTTCGGCAAGAAAAAAAAAATAAACAGAAATACACAGCGAATTTATGCTTTTAATAATAATCGGGATTTATGGAATCCATATCGTCTCCTGCCTTTAATTTTCCTCTTCATCAGCCTTTCAATAATTCTCACGGCACATTTCCGAGTTCAAGGGCGACAAAGAAAAATCCCCGTGAAGCGAATATGAGGGGGAAAAAAATTAATACATAAAAATTGTTTGCGGAAGCATTTTCGGTTCTTAAAAAATAAGGGCAAAAAAAACGGGCTTTTAGGGACCAAACGATCAGCTTTATTATTTTACGGTTTACGCTTCTATACAGCTGGGTAATGTTCACCAGTTTTTATCTCTGGTTCTGGGTAAATACCCGGATCGAGGGGCTGCAGCTACCCGGGGATTCTGCCTGTAAGACGGCAGCTGTGACCTTCCAGGGCGAAGAAACCTGCTAGTTTTGATGCCGCTATGGCTTCTCGGGAAACAAAAAAAACAGCACCCAGAACCTTCAGACTTCATCGCCTGATTTCATAATAATTGTTATTATGATGTCATGAACTGGTTTCCCACAGCAGCTCACGATGCCCTCCGCAGGTCAGACCTAAGACCTGACCATGCCCACCACCCTCTTCTCCTCCTAGGTCCAGGGATGAGGAAAAGGGGGCCTGAATAGACGGCCACGTTCCACAACCCGCGGAGATGCCATTAAAGAAATAACCCCAGACGTCCACGGGGGGTCCCCGCCACATATAGTAAAAACACAGACTGTGTCCGAGTGGCACCTGAGCTGAACCCCCAGGTGTTTCCAGGGTTGTTCTCCACAGCTTGTTCCACCTCACACACACACACACACACACACACACACACACACACACGCACCTCAGTCGCCATGAAATAAAAATAAATAAATGTCATTGAGATGCAGCAAGCGCTCGCTGAAGGAGGCGCCCGGATCATGAATATAAATGTTTTAAAAATACTGTTGACATCCTCGGAATACGGCGTCTAAAAATGGCTCCGCGGCGCGGCGCGCTAAAGCAGAGCGCTGAGTGATTTCCCAGCAAGCAATAAATCTCCTCACCCTTTCACCTGCGTCGGGGAAAAAAACCACGCGAGCGAACTTGCGAGTCGCACACGCGCACCTTCCGCAGGTGCACTCAGGGCGGTTAAGAAAACACCGGCACTGAATCGGAGACCGCCAAAGAGAATGAACGGGTGAATGAATAATTAAGCAGTTCACCTCCACACCCCCACCGGAAAGGCGGGGATTAATGGCGGCGGCGGACGGCCCGGCCCGCATTTGCACAGAAACAGCTTCCGCGAATAAACAGCCGCGATTCGGGGGTTCCGGAATTTTCCCGAAGATTTAGTCGCTGCCATGAATAATGCAGGACGGGCGGCCTGTTCGCCATCAATATTTAAGCTGGTAAGTGGAACGGTCAATACGCGGAGGGGGAGGTTCTGGGAGTTGCGGAGGGGAAGACGCGGCGGCGCAGAGACACGGCAGCAGGCCGCGGTCGGGACCCGCGGGTGCAAACCAGGGGGTCGGAGGGCGGACGTGCGCCCACTCGCTTGCGAAAAGGTGCCGCTTGCGTCGACGTGGGGCGAAGTTTTGCTTAGTCGGCAACTTTTTTTTAACCGGTTCTGATACGGTGCGTGGCGTATTTCCCACTGGCAGACCCCTGCAACCCCCCCCTTCGACGGGACCGGCCGGAGTCTTCAGCCAGGGGTTTGAGCAAAACCGACTCGGTGAACGTCCAGAGTTAAACGCCAGCGTCGCGTCGGAGCCCTTGAGTCAAAAACGACAAACATTTGCGCTTACAGATCACGCGCTCATATCCTTCACGTCCGAACACGTGACAGACAAGGACGCCGTTTTAAAGAACGGAGAACAGACTGCTACCCAGTGGTCCAGAGTTGGACCCAGAATGATGCCAGTTCAAAACCCAAACGCGGCACTTCCTCTGCGCAACCTAATAACCCTGAATCGCCCCCTCGCTCCCTGCAAAACAATCCGGGCGGGAAAAGGCATCATTTCCCCCGACCGACGCGTCGAAAGAGTATCGAGCGATTCCTTCATTCGCCGAGATCCACACATCCACTTCCACAGGGACCCCACAGTGATTCTTCCCCTTCAAGCAACATCACGCGTGTTTTCGAATTCTATTTAAAAAAGGACGAAAGGCCGACGTGGCGAATCGAGTCGCCGCGATGAGAAAATATTTATTTTGTCGAGCGCAGCCAAAAGCCGCGGTTGCATAACAGCATTATGTAAAACCGCAGGGGTCGTAAATAATGTAGGGGGACGAGGGCAGCGGCGGCAGCGACACGGACGCCGCGCCGCTTTGTTTGAAACGCATTTGAATAAAAACACACGGCGAGGCAGGCGCCGCTGCGCAGGTAAAATTAACCCGCCCCCAACTGCCTTCTGCATTAGGGGGTCATTTCAAACCGTACAACGTTCACTCACTTCGCCTTCAAAGCTCCCAATATGGTTTTATCCCGCAGTTCGCCGGTGTCGTCACCTCGGCCGCTCGGCGAGACCGCCGAGTCAAACGCGCGGCCCGAGCCACAAATACGTCCCGATCGCGGAACAAATCTTTTAGAAAAAGGCACAAATGCGTCAACTTTAGGGAGACCCTGTAGGAGCGTCGAGCGTCGCTGGGTTTGAAAAGGTGAACCGTTATTAATCGTTTCTGTCTTTAAATGTCCGTCTGTCTGGAATCCAGGCTGTTGGTTTTCACCCTTTAATAAGCAGCTATGCTGGAACTGGTGGGCATCTGGACTCCTGCAGTAAATACATAAACGCTCAGCATCCCCCCGTTTTAATAACTGTCTATAGCGTCCGCAAGCATATGGTCATTCTGCTATTACACGACAGTCGTAGGAAAGTAAACAAATCATTAGCGTGACGCGCCGGGAGCAAAAGTACACGGTTACACGTAATCCCTCCCGTCCGTCAGCAGCGCAGACCACTTCCTACCCTCTGGAGCGAAACGTTTGCAGAAACAATGAAGCCCAGCAGCGCAGCACAACGAACACGTCTTACAGACAAAGAGAAAACCGGCCTTATTTAGCCCCTGAGCGCAAACTAAAAACAGCATTCAAAACATACAATATGTGGACTGACTGAAGAGCAGCGGATTATTAATAATAATGATAATAATAATAATAATAATAATAATAGGTCCACAAGTCCATAAGTTGTGATTATTATTATTACTAATAACCCAGTGATGGACCGGAGCACCATCCAGGGGCAGTTTCACATCCTAGTGCCCTCTGCTTCCGGGATGGGGTCCGGACCACTGCGACCCTCCCCAGGAAAAGCGGTTACTGATAATCTATTATTATTATTAGTATTATTATTATTATTATTAGCGTACAGTGGAAATAAACTGTCAGGCAGCTCATGCAACACAAAAGCCGTGATTTCGCTCCCGCCTCGGCTGCGCGGGGACGACGTGCTCTAATATTATATTGTAATTACTTTGCTCAAGTCCTTGGATAATAAGACTGAATTGAAACTTTGTTCTTTATTTAAGTGGATGGCTGTGATTTTCAATTTCTAATAACTGCCTCAGAAAGTGAGAAAAGCCGCGTGCCTGTGAGTCTTAAGGATCCATTTAACATTTTTGCAGCCTTCATAAGCAGAAAATGAATAATGGTAAGTAATAAAGATGAAGAATAATATATATCTGTCTGAGTTAAAACAAATAAGTGAGGGAGGAGAGTTCTGACATGGGTTTGAAGATGGGGGGAGGCCGGAGGTCCGGAGAGCCGTCGCACGCACGCCGGACTCGGGGTCTCGGCGGGCAGCCACAGGGACTTCTTGGAAGCGGACAGTAGACACCGGGCAGGGGGGTCTCCGTCAAAGCGGTCCGAGTTTGGGGAATTAATGAAACGGGTGGCTGGGTTGGGGGGTCCGAGCCGTGTCGCTCAGGAGGATCTCGAAGAGGAGGACGCGAGATTGGAACGGAGGCCTCTTCGGCCTCCTGACCCTTCAGGTCCGTCGCTCCCTCCCGACCCCCTGTGACGTGCGGCGGGGGAGTCGAATCAAAAGGGACCCGGTTCGACTTTTCACGAAGGAGAAACGAAGCAGGAGCCCATTAGGCGGCGAAACGGTGGCGACGCGCAGTCTGCGCTAATACATTATGGATAGCCTCGCTGTACGCAGCGGCGCATGAGAGCCTCATTAAAACCGAACAAGAACGTCCCCCGGTAGCTTTTAATAAAATCCGCCTCTTGTATATTACATCATAGAGAGAGCATCCCCTCATTGACCAAATAAATCCCAGTTTGATATTTGGGCTGGGCAGGGGCGCGATGAACCTATACTGCAGCCCGTGTAAATTGGCGTGCGCTACGTACGCTTTTTAAATGGCTGGACTTGCGGGCGGGACTCACGCCGAAAACGCACGGAAGGACGAGCGGATGCGTCGACCCCATCGGCAGGAATCGGCGGATGGGCGTCGAGGGAAAGGATTAGAACCGATCGCTTCCCGCCTCAAATAACCAGCCAGGTCGTCGGGCGCGGGGGGAGGAATTAAAAAGCTCTTGTGAAGCTCCTTCCTCAAGACGTCTCCTCCTTTAAGCCCTAACTCGGGCGTCCCGCCGTAAAGGACTCGCGCGACCGAGGCCCGCGTCGCCCGTCGCCACGGAAACGGACCCGGTTCGGTGCGGCCTCCTTCGGAAAAAACTTTGCCGCTTTAACTTTGCGCGCCCCGCGCGCCGCTTGAGCCGGTCGCCATAGCAACGAGGCCTGTCAGAATCCCGGCGTGTTACTGCGCTCCACCGGGGGGGCGCCGTTGCGAGGGAGGGGGGAGGAAGACTTTTAATGAGAGGCAAAACGACTCTGCCGACTTTTTAAATTTAGAAAGGCGACCTCGCTGCGCTTCCAGTTCGGGGAGCCTTAATAAAACGGAGGAAATTTCACATAAATACATGTTTTGAGATGTATTTACAGCCATGTTTCAGGCGATCGGAGGTGGGGGAGGGGGGGGTCGCAGATCGAAAGCCAGAATTCTCCTTTAGTGACGCGGCCGCGGTTCCTCAAGCCAACAGGCTTCGCTGCCGAGAGAAGCTTCCATCCTGAGATTTGAACCCACGGATCTCAAACAAACTAAAATTCTGTGCTCTCCTTACGGGGCAAAAATGACTCTGAAAAAAGTTTAGAGACAATAAGGGGGGGGTTGGGGGCGGAGGGGCTACTGGTTAAACTTGCCACCTTGTGCCTGAAGGACTCAGGTTTGAATCCCTGGAGGAAGAAACTTACCCTTAAGCTATAAAACGGGGTACATTAGTGTAAGAAGCTTAACACTGAAGGAAAGTTTCAGGTAAATAAGCAGGTGGAACATAAACTGTGTAAACACTCAGCGGCCACTTTATTAGGTACACACGTGCAGTTTACTCACACAGCTCACCCTGCACATGGTCGTGACTCTGTACGTGAAGCACACGGACAAGGTCCAGAGGTCCAGTTGCTGTTCAAATGACTGTTGAAATGGATAAGACGTGTGGTCTAGGTGAGCTTGACCGAGTTTACTGAGTTTATGGGATTTTACAGGCCACAGCTCCACCGCTGCCCTGTACTGTCCCACCTCTCAAGCCAATAGGGCGTCTCTGGGATGAGGGGACGTGTGACGTTAGCAGAAGGAATCTGTCAGGAAACACCAAAGATCAAGGACAGAGAACCCCGTGGCACCAAGTCCAGCTCCTTGTTTCTGAATCCGTGCAGCTCTGGAGCCAAAAAGAGGATCCTCCTCAACAGGTGTTCCTAATAAAGTGGCCGTCGAGTGCATATATCTATTCAAAGCCAGAATTATTGTTGCTCTGTCCTCTGATGAGACACGGCTGTTTCCGCAGCTGCACAATATCACAGATGTAGAGCATCAAGGGGAGCAGTACCGGAACATACCGGAAAATATCAAGGAAAAATTAAAAACTCCTCATTTCTGCCCTCCAGGTGTTAACTGGCATGAAAAAAAGCAAAACTAGATTTAAACAATGAAGTCCGACGACTGGACAGCAGCGGCACAGCTCACACGCTCCCTGTGTGTGTGTGTGTGTGTGTGTGTGTGTGTGTGGGGGCTTCCACTGTATTTCCAGCATCCCTGAGAGGCGGCAGCTCACATGTAACAGCCACAGTGGGGCTTTAATTTAAAAATAATTTTGAAAAATAATAAAAATAAACAGCAATAATACCGGTGGTTAGAACTTGGATTCGAACGTCCCGGGTTCAAATGCGGCCTCCTGCTGCTACTTCCCCCGAATAGATGCGGTAAAAATGACCCTGCTGTATAAATGGGGGAATCTCCGCGGGGGGCTTCGTAGAAAAGTGCCGATTAAATGAAAGAAAAACTAATAAAATAATTATAAGCAATAAAAATACAAAAGTTGTGTCCGGAGTCAGATGGTGGTTTTCCTGGAGCTGGTGGACGGGTGCGGTCGCGGTCGCGGTTGCGGCCAAGACTCACGAACGAGAACAGCGTACAAACAGAAACACCCCCCCCCCTCCCACCGCGACCCCCGGGCCCCCGACGGAGCAGAACATCCGGGATGACCTCCTCTCCGGTGCAATCCGAGCGGCCCTCGCCAGGAGTGGCACAAAGTGACAATTATCACAGCGGGGGGCTCGTTTTGGCGACACGCCCCGCTCCACTCGACCGCCGCCCCCCCGTCACACCACGCACACCGACCGTCTCCTGCGTGACGTCTTTAAAGCACACAGAGCAAAATGCCGAACAGACAGACAAACGACCCCAACTTCCCAGAATCCGCAAAACTGTGACTCTTCTTCCGTTTTTCCTGCTCAGTCAGCGTCAAAAACGCTGAAAAAACACGACGTTCACCCTTCCTTTTCTTCCGGTAGAAATTTTTGGCTAAAATAGGCGGTACAAAGGTGTTACTGGGCCTTTTGTCTTCACGCAGGTCCTACACACCCCTCCCCCCCGCCCTGTCGAAGGAGACCCCCTGTGAGCAAAACTCGCCGGGGGCTTAGAAGCCTCTCGGGGACCGCTGGTCTGGAGCGGTTCTCCTCTGATGACCACAGGACCGCAGGCGAGAGTTGAGTTTAACGCTGCGGTGGGACGGGGGGCTGCGTTTAATCTCTGTGACCGCGAGCTCCCTGCGGAGCACCGGTGCCCGGTGACAGCTTGTCCAGTTCCCGCCGGGCTCCCCGTGTTGACAGCGGGATCCGTGCTCAGACACATCTGCCGGACCACGTGGACACGCGGTCGGAAAAAAAGCCCCTTCTCACAAACCGAGACGTAAGAAGCTGTCAGTAGAGCAGAGTCGCCAGGATCTTTTCCTCCCACATCTTTTCAGCTCAGAGTAAGAAGATTCCTCGTAGGTCCTACAGCAGGAGGAGGGTTTCGAACTCGACTTCTTCGATTTCAGCTTGGGCCTCCACACTCGAGCCGCTCGAGCTGAACTGTTTTCTCATTTCCTCCCACACGCCGGAAACCCCCTGCAAACCAGGCTCCCGGATTCGAATCTCGAGAAGATAGAGAAGTCGCGCAGGTCGCCAGTCACCGATCGCACGGACGCGTCGACAATAACGTGTCAGAGAGCAGGTCTCATGACCCCCGATGGCTCCCCGCTGACCCCGGCGTCACACGACTGGTGCTTTCCTGAAATTCCGGTTATTCAAAAGAGCCATAAAATATCCAGTGTTTTTTCCACCTGTTCCATCCTAATCCACCGCAGGTCCTGTGGCGGGGGCGGGGCACGCCAATACGCGGGTGACCTTCGGCCCCCCTTCGGCGGGTTTTAAAGCAGGGAGGGAGGACGCAGAGGCAGGCGTGGACCGACGCCAGAGCCGCCCAAGGAGCCTTTTCAGGTGGTTCCCATAGAAACGTCTTTGCGGTGGGAAAAAAATAAAATAAATAAATGGCCTAAAAGATCAAATGCACCATTTTCAATGGCGGTTACACGTGGCCAATGACAGCGGGGTCAGCTTGGGGGGGGGGGGGGTTAGGTGTCGAGGCAGAGCGGAAACAGGACGGATTTTTTTTGTCGTGGANGGGGGGGGGGGGGGGGGGGGGGGGGGGGGGGGGGGGGGGGGGGGGGGGGGGGGGGGGGTTAGGTGTCGAGGCAGAGCGGAAACAGGACGGATTTTTTTTGTCGTGGAGGGGAGGAACAGCGGGCCGCTTGAGTCGACGAGGGCCGGAAGATCTTCGAAGGAATTACGTGAACGTGTGAGAGGAGAAGATGAAAAATTTCACACTTTTAAATATTGCAGCGGCTCCCCCTGGTTTCACGGGCCAAAAACCCAAAGGGTCCTTTGTCGGTTCTTATTGGGTCTGTGCGTCCACGAGGGGGAAAGGTGGCCACACTGCTAACTGCGGGAGCGCAATAAAGGAAGAAGTGGGGGAGGTCTGGAGAGCTCCCAGCATGCCTAGCGTTCTGGCACGACGAGAGCGGCGAACGAGTGGGTGGATGGGTAATAACTGGCTGGCGGAAGAAAGCGACCCGCGTGTGTGGTTTGGCTTTTTCACGGTGACTCTAGCGGCTGCCACAACAAACCCGGCGAACCGTAGGCCTAGGACGCTCCTCTGGCCCCCGTCCTTCCACGAGCACCGTGGCGGCGGAAAGGGGCGGCCGGCGCCGAATTCTGACGGGGAAACTCGATCGTTGCGAGGAGGCTGCTGAGCACGGAGACGTGGGGTGGGCGGGGGGATGAGACGAGGGTCTTTTTAAAGATCGGGCCGGCGTGAAACGACGGTGGGGCGTGCCGACCGGAGTCAAATCCACGGCCTTCCGTCGGGCGGGGGAATCGAAAGCGAAATAAATAAATTGGCCTCTGGAACGGCCGGTGCTAGAATTTCACCGCGGTTTATGGACCTGAAACATTAGTCGACGCTTGAGGCCTATTGATTAAGTATGCATTTCAGACGGAATAATCCGGATACGTAGTTTCCCTCCTCGCTCGGTCTTGGGCAGGTTCTACATAAGCTATTCGCGGACCGTGTCCTGGAGCAATCGAACGGTTCGGGGCGGGAGAGGAAAGGGCAGCAGGGTCAATAGGAGGATGTCACGACATCGCCATTACTGTCCTCTAGAAGACTGACCGCTATTCTAATGGTGCCACTGATGAGGTCCCGAAAGGAATCTCGCTCCTCTCATTACGCGCGGACCCGCCGGTGCCCCCGTTTGACACCCACACAAGGGACATTACGCATAATTACCCGGCGTTTGCGATTCTTAGCCCCACTAAAGATTATAGGGAAGGAAAGGGGGGCGGACTTGAAAGGCCTCACCTTGACATCAAGCGTGGATGAATTAAATGCAAATGACCGCACACCTGCGCAGCGACGATAACCTGTAGCCTCAGGACACCCCGAAACCCAGGTTGTCTAGGTTAGCGCGCGACGTCGGGCTCGACGTTAACAAGACGGGCGACTCGCTTGAGTTGCCGGAGCCGGACGAGTGGAATCGGGCGGGCGGATGCAAACTTCAGGTGAAATATTGGGAAACGCGATCGCGGTCGTCGTAAAGAGACCGAGGGACGACGTTAATCGAGTCTGGATTTTCTCTTCAAAATCGCTTTCTAGCTAAATTTCCAACAAAAAAAAATGGCGCCGAGCGTGTAACAGGGCGCCGCAGTCACGTTTTTGCACGTCATCTGGGCCATCAAGACTGAGGTATCGTGCGACTGGCAAAAATGCTCCAACAAAGAAATTTCCAGAAACAGCACAATATTAGGGCTGGCTGCTTTGTTTTTGGAAAGTTGGCTAGAAAGCTAATTCGCTGGCTGAAATAATGTCGTCCCTCGGTCTCTTTACGACGATAACGGTCGCCGTTTCGGATTTCCCAATATTTCACCTGAAGTTCGCATCCGCCTGCCCGGTTCCACTCGTCCGGCTCCGACAGTTTAAGCGAGTCGCCCGTCTTGTTAATGTCGAGCGACAATTTCACACAACGTGGATTCCGCGTGCCCCAGACACCCGCGATCTGCCAGGTATTCAGTCCAAACCCCCTGTTAGGGAGCACAGATGTACACCGTTCCCGCAACCTGCCGAGCGAGAGACGCTTGCGTTGGCGTGGGGGCCGCCTGCGTCGCGGCGGATCTTCTCGTCTCTGGCAGAGCCAGGAGGCCGTGCTAATCAACCGCTACCGACTGTTCAAACTCGCTCTGGCTCCTTCCGCATTCGTGTACCTTTATTTATTTACTTTCCAAAGGTCAGATGCAGAAGGGCCACCTGAGGGAGCCGAGCTGCAGATGCTGCAGGTGAACAGTTAAACGACAGGGACTTCTGTCACGAATGTCATCGCCGTGTGGTTGCGGAGCGAAGATGCTGACGTGGAGATCAAGGGCCTTTTTAACGCGGACGGAAACGGAAAGGAACAGAAACAGCGCCGGAACAACCTGAGTCGCAAACAGGCCGTTTTGAGCCCAAAGTGGACCTACAGCGGGAGTGAAGAAGAGGAAAATTCGGAACCAGCTATTAACGTCCTGTTTGCATTTTTTAGCTTGTGTTTATCTATCCTTTGAATGAACAAACAGAGTAAACGAACAAACGGAACAAATAAATGCCAACAAACCGAAACCGGGGCCCAGGCAATCCATCTGAGCCTGGGGTGACTAATGCGTGTTTCCCAACACCCTTCCTGCAGCGAGCCATCTAACCCATACGACACACTGCCGGTCCACGGGATCCTGCCAATTAGCATTTTATTTGATCAACGATCGCTACACTGGGGGGGGGGGGGGGGGGGTTTAAAAAAAC
>UFQX01000569.1:241137-266867 GCA_900497675.1 Arapaima gigas | reverse complement strand
GGGGGGGGGGGGGGGGGGGGGGGGGGGGGGGGGGGGGGGGGGGGGGGCTTGATAAATAGCTTCCGGGGGGCCGGCGAGGTGGCGGCTAGGAGAGCGGAGAGTTTGGGCAGCCGAGGAAGCGGGGAAACGTACGGCGACGGCCGCTGAAGAAGACGATCGCCTCGAGCCGCCGCTCAGTTGCATTATGGGAATAAAACCGGGAGCGCAACAACCGCGATCGGATCAGTGCGACCGCTTGTTCCTCACACGCGTTTCACAGCCCGCGGTTTTGCGCGATCGCGTGACTTTTCCCGAGTGCCTCGGTCGACTGGACGGGTCTGCTTTCATTCGCGGGCCTCGAACAGGGAGCCGCTCGGTTAGAAATCCTCAGGTTCTTCACCACCGTGACCGCACGCTGCAAACAAAAAAAAAAGACACACTCGTCCAGCGGGCGCGCTGTTTGTTTTGCGAAGGGGTAACACAAGACCGGCGGTCGGGAAAAACGCAACGGCGAGATAATTAAGTCCCACAAAGGCGGGGAAAACAGCAAAGCGGCGAGACGCACTTTGAAACGAGGATGTGAGCTGCAACTCGCTGGCGTCTTGCAAGACACAAAGTCTTAGGTGTGGGATAAACTTATAATAAATATCTGAAGAATGAAATCAAATTGGCTCCGGCACGTTCAAAGTTGGCCTGCCCTATTATCCGAGATAAGCCTCGTGTCCGCATTCATCTGGCAACGCTGAGTGAGCCCCTCAGTAGCCGTCTGATATGGAAATAACTGTCAAAATCCATGTCTAAGCCTTGGCCTCGTGGAGAAGCATCAGTAGTTTTGTTAGAATGCATCCGTCTATAAAGGGCGCTAAACAAGTGTGTTTGTCACATACTACATTGGACACACACACACACACACACACACACGCACGCAGATGACAGATAGCTTCTGCCGTATGACACGTCGCACGGAGGTCGCCGTGTAATTGGCAGACGACCTTCAGCGACATCCATTGTTAACCCCGGCACATGATCTGCAACACCAGAGGCCGGGCGCCCTTTCACAGAGGTCTTTTCCAGTGTCGCGGCCTTGCTGTTTCCACAGCAGCACGAGCAAAATCGCGCTCAAGCCACAAAAAGACGTTCCATCCAAAGACGCACATTAATACAAACAGCAAACAGGGAGGCGTACCCCTCCCCGGGGCTGTGACACACACACACACACACACACACACACACACACAGCCGATACCGTGCTGTGACCGGTCGCCCGCCACGCGAGCCGAGCTACTGGACCACGTGGCAAAGCTGGTGGAAACGGGAACTTATCAAGCAAGTGTAAACCCTGAGAGGATTACAGGATAAACAAGGGGACACGTCCGTGCAGCTTTCCTCTCCACAGAGCCTGTCCTAATAAACAACGGCGGCGATACGGTGAGCGACGCGGCGCGCGACGGGCCTCGTCCCACACCCGCCGCTCAAATTGCACCGGGGAGCCTATCGCTTCAAACACACGACCGTTTCTTCTCCTCCTTCCCCTTTTTTTTTTTTTTTTTAAAAATCTCCCTTCCGAAAACCGCACGACCTGCGCCTGCTTCTCCTAATGGCGGCAGCTTCGCTTTGCTCTCAGAGACCCCCAGTTTGCATACATTGCATACACGGTTCAGGCAAAAAAAAAAAAATAAAATAATAATAAATAAATAAAATGTCGCAAATGACACGCTCTGCCGCCGCTATCATAATTTATTGTTATTCCTTAACACGCCGGTGTACAGCTAATCTGAGGAATCAGACAGTCGGTCGCGCTCATTAAAGCCGACGTTTTCGATTATCCTCCCCGGCACCTTCGCTTTTCGAATAAACGCTCAAACGCACTTCGCACCGACAAAAACTTTATTATACGACAGCTTTATTGGTCTGGCTACACGGCGCCCGCGGTGCGTCCCTCGAGTGGTTTCGCCTGCCTCGCCGCACGAGCTACGTGAGTTACCTGCTCCCCCCGTCGTCTTCGCCGGACCTTCCGCCATCTGGCCTGCTTACGTAGAAGCGAAGGAGCAGAAAAAAACAGCACACAAAAGCGCACCGCCCTGGCGGGGGCGTAAAAGGGTTCCTGGCAGTCGCCGCGGAAGGGACGCGTTCCGCGTAGCGCAGGCCCGGCGCAAGCGGGGAGGTCACGTGGAAGTTACACCTCACCGGGCACGTTCTCCATCTGGATCGATACCTCGGATTTATTTCCGGCGGCGGCGGAACGGAGAACACTGAACCACGGATCTCTCTGATGTTCCCTTTCATCTTCCTGCCGTCGAAGTTTTAGCGCAGAAGCGGCGGTTACAAAGACGTCAGCCGCCTTTCACCGGCACACTCCTGTCCTCCGCTATTCGGGGGCGACTCACCCCAAACGTTATAAACACAGTTTACCTGTTAAATAAACGCAGGAGTTAACGCAAAAAAAAAAAAAAAAAACACGAGGTTTGTTTTTCTAACGCAGCTAAACAGGCCTGGTGTCTGTTTGTCATATTCGTAACCGATACACAAAGAAGAGCAACAGCCACAGGGTGCTGGTTCTGAAACCAACCCAGCGATGAGAGCTCTGCTATGGATCTGACCAGTGTCTGTGAAGAATCCACCCCAGAGTGCTCGTCCAGCATGTATCAAAGCACCCTAGGCAGTCAGAGGAGACCAAGGATCCCACCGCTGACACCAATCCACTTCATTTAACTCAGCATACCGATTCATACACATTTCGAATGGAAACTGTCGAATAAATGTAGACTGTTTGCTTGGCGGTGAGATGCATGTATTCATACATCGGCAATTAAGACGAACCTCTGGTCTGAACCCGAGGCTTCGGAATCTGCGGCTGAGTCTTTTATCTCTCCAACATCTGCTGCCACTTTGGAAGACCGGTGTGACAAATAGCCTAAAATTCAAGATATCAATCGTCCAAAGGGCTAAAAGTCAGATCTGAGCAGTGTGTTCAGATTTAATTCTGACGAGAACCTGGAAAACCTGTTTCACACACGCTGGACCGAGTGCCTCCAGCACGCTTGGCGAGCCGGAAGTCGGCCAGAAGCTGCTCTGGGAGGGAGGGAACTCATCTGTCCGCCGTTGCTCTGACAAAAGGCAGAATTACACACTTGGTTTATCAGACGGCTGTCGGCGTGTCAAACATTTTTTTTTTTATCCCCCCTCGACGTTCCCTTCACTCTACCTCACCTCGAGCAGATGAGGCTTTCGCTTCTCGCGTCCCTGCTTCTTCTCAGTGACGAACTCCGACCATCGGGATGATGGGAAAAAGATCACATCGGTTCAGGTAAACACAGAGTTTGACTCGAGTGTGTGTGTGTGTGTGTGTGTGTGTGTGTGTGTGTGTGTGCGTGCGCGTTCTTACTGGGTTGCTTTGCAGACATTCTCGCGCTAACCATGATGGCCCACGGAGAGCGAAAAAAACATGGAAATCCAGAAGAAATTGAGAAGAACACAAGAATACGTGGACGGAAGTTTAAAACCATTTTGGTATTCATAATATTAACCCTAAAGCTACAGTCATGTTTTTACTGTTTTTTTCTTCCAGTCCAGTCATGCCAGCCCTGCACGTGGCCCGAGAGTCTCCTGAATCTCTTCTCCCACCTTTCTCTGTCAGCCCGGAGACCCGCGCTGGGTCTTCACATTTGCCATTGTAATGAAATTCTGAGTGGCTCAGAGATGCAAAGCCTGCGATTTGAAAGCATTTAGTCGGCGATGTTTAATAAGACGGGGCGTTTAATGACATCCCGGAGCGGGGCGAGGGCTGGAGGGTCCGCAGGTAGGCACC
Organism: Arapaima gigas; assembly: GCA_900497675.1. Lineage (NCBI taxonomy): Eukaryota > Metazoa > Chordata > Actinopteri > Osteoglossiformes > Osteoglossidae > Arapaima > Arapaima gigas. The sequence goes on along the minus strand of UFQX01000569.1, from coordinate 263,080 downwards.
AGCAGGATGCCATTAATTGCTTCTCACTGGAAGCGCCACGACTCAAAGGCGAGCCTTCCCGTTCGATAAAGCAGGCCCGGGAAGGCGGCGTGTCATCAGCCGGCAGCGGGGCTTCATGGGAAATAATGAAACGGGCTTCTCCGAGCGAGCTGCAACAAATACCAAACCCCCCCCACACACACACACACACACACACACACGGACGCAGACCCCCACCCAGCCCCAATTTTAGGCTTTTGTTTTTGCCAGGCCCAGACGCGTCGAACACGCCCGGATCTGCGGTCCACCTGAGGTCCCCGCGTGTTCGTTTTAGCCACAACCGACTGGAAGGTAACCGCATCGTGCCCCCCCCCGCCCCCCTTCTTTGCTTTCTATGTCAGACAAGGAGGCTGTGCAAGCGGGGAACTGGTCCACGCTGTCACACCCTCCCTCGCAAGCCTTTGAAGCGCACGGCTCTCGCTGTCCGCCCTTTTGTGCGCCTCTTCTTCCCCCCTCACGTTTGCCGCTGTTTCCTAGCACCCGGCCTGCGTCTTAACCGCCGCTGAAGTCGTGTTTGGCTTCTCGTTCAACTCTTAATACTGGAGGGGGGGGGTCCTGGTGTAAGTCAAACAAAGATTCTGTGCCTTTTATACGGGGTAAAAATATACACGGCCATATATATTTTGGCTGCTTTGTTTATATGTTTATTTATTTATTCACTCATTTATCTATGTGTACTTAGATTTTAGTTTATTGTAGTGTAGTTTAGTGTTTCGCTGAGGTGGGTGTTTATATAACACGTGGTTTTTGTTTATATATATTCATTATATATATATTTATTTATATGTTTATTGGTGTTTATTATTTGGTTGCTTGTTAGTCCCTTGACTATATTTTTGAGTGTTTGTCTCTAATAGTCTCGATTTAAAAGGGGAAGACGTGTTTGGACCCACAAAGGTGGGCTGAGTTGCGCAGCACCCTGGAACAGGCCGGGGGGCCGCCCATCTTCTGCGGGGGAGTCGGCCGGGACGTTTCCTTTAACCTTTTAGGTAGAGCCTTGGGGTTTGTTTTTAACCGTCTTAGATTTTTACCGTCGTGTTCTGTGAATGTTTGCTGGTTTTAAACCGGGGTTTTATAAACTAGTTTTAATTTTTACACGACGGGTTTAATTATTGTACTGATTTCTATTAGTATTTTTAATAAAGTCGGAGATGATGAACGGAGCGTATAACTGTCGAGGGGACACTTTGGTGGTGCTTGACACTAAGTGTTAATGCAGGTCCATTCTGATCCGGGAAAAAAAAAACCATATATACACGGCTTTATAGGATGCTGCGTGTTGTTATCCGGCTGGCAGAAATATTAGGAGAAATACACTGAATATCGGAGGACCGGCCTGTTTTCTGGCAGCGGGACTCAAAGGGCCGGTAACACGGAATGAATACGGCACCTAATGCCGCCGTCGCCTGTAATGAAGCGCGTGTTTGGAAGCAGCCGGTTGTGCGAAACAGAGCAGGCAGCCAATTTCCGAAGCACGGTCCTCGAATTAAGCAAATAAAACGGGAATTAAGCCTGATTTTCTCCAAATTAATCCATTCCCCTCCACCGACCTGCGAATAGAAGTTTCTGTAATGGGCTTTGCTCGCGAGAAGCACCTTACGGAAAAGCAACAAGGAATTCTCGGCGAGGCGTCGGCGCATGAAGAAGGTTCGCGTGCTTTCCCTGTCTCGGGGGGGGCCCCCCCTGGACTGGAGCTCCTCACGAAACCCGGGCGGCGACGGGCCTCCTACCGTCGCCCATTAATAAAGCCGCGGCTGTCCACACCGCAAACTATTTCAGCGTTCCGCCGTTTCTGCGGCCCCTAGCTGACAGCGGAGGAAATCTGCCGCTTTTGTCATTGTCACGCGATGCTCGAGGTGGCGGCGCCCTCACCTGTCAGTTGCCGCTCCTCGCCCCCCGCTTGGCAAGGCCTCCCTCGTGGTCTCCGGCGGCATCGCACCCTTCGCCTTCCACAAAGGTGAGGAAACATCTCCCGCTCCAGGTTCGCATCGTAAATAACAATCGGCCAACCTGAGAGTTAGTGCTGCTCCATCAGAAACCTGGTGTTTCTGACCCCATTGCCAGCATCACCATGGCAATGAAACTTAGCTCACTATCCGCCGGGGTAGATTTTTTTTTTCACCTCTTTGATATTTATTTTTAATGTTGTCAAAATTACCGGCTTCATTCCGTTAGATTCAAGCCGTCTTCCGGGTAACTGCTTGGCAGAAGCGGGAAACAAGCGAGGATGGAACTGCCGTGGCGGACAAGAGCGGCTAAAGAAGCTCATCCTAAAAATAAATTCCCGCCGCCGACAACGGGTCCGTTTCCGTGCTCGGGTTGCGTCTGTTTGCACACGCAGGCGTCCGCTCGTCTCTTCCGATTATTCCGGCTCTTGTTACAGGCGGGCAGCTCCTCCCGGCCCGCGGCGCAACTCACCGCCCCGCTTTTACCTGAGAGACTCCCCGCTGTCACGCCACCGACACCGGCGCCTTCGCCGTGAGCGTTTCGCACCTTCGCGGCGACTCCGTGCAACGCAGCGCTAAAACAATCCGCTTGTTAGCCTCGCGGCCTCCGAGCTTCTCGACGGTACCGGGCCAGACAGCGTGAGCGACTGTCCAGCAACTGGTGTAAAATCAGCTTAACCAAACACTCCGGTTGCGGTGAACCAACAAGCGCAAGAAGTAGCGTGTAGCTATTCCTGTTGGCGGTGACTGGCGTGCGACCGGGGCCCTTTGCCTTCTTAAAGCACCGCTTTGACGGAGGAGCAAATCCAAGGCAGGGTTTCCCCCGATCCTGGACAAGGCCTTGTGAAGTTTACGCCCAGTGGTTTCTTTCGCTAAGTTGCGTCGGGGGGGGAAACAGCCGACGAGACGCGGCCCGTCGGCCCTAGAGCTCAGCATCTGTGGCCCTGCGGCGGCGCACAGACCCGCTGGGGTCCATCCCAGGCAGGGGAGAGCAGGAAAGTGGACTTCTTACAATAAAACCGACCGAAATCTGGAGAAAGAAATAACTGAAATAACAAGAAAGAACTGCTTAAATTTAAGGACTAAATCTTGACCACATCATAATTCCCTGCGGATAAACAAATATTTTCATGCAAATGTGTACAGTAAAAATAAAAATAAATCTCGGTAACGCCCCTCTTATCATTTCGCTCCTCCGTGTGGGAGATCTGGCCAGCTATAGAAATAACCTCTAACAATAATAAGAATAACAAACTCGAACAGGCGGCGTTTCGAACAACGTAAACTGCGTTCGAAAGGTCGCATTAAGAATTACGTACGAATTAAGGCCAAGGACACGTAACGGCCATAAAGCGTACAAGGATTATAACGTCCCAAATCGACTGGCAAATATTTTAAGTTGCGATTGTAACTTAACGGATAGTAAAGGTACACGTGCCGGTAACATACGCTTATGCATTGTCGCTCAAGAAAAAAATTGGGTTTGCCTGTCAAAAAAACAATAAAACCGCTTTTTTTAAATTACCATTCAGTCAGAAATATGAGCATTTCATCACATTATTGCTCCTGTCCTCCATCTGAGTCCGACGGAAACCGAAACCAACCCTAAATCCACGTAGACCCCAGTACACCCTAGGAAGCTGCCCCGTGTTTTTGCGTTAAAGCAGCGTTAGAATAACGGAATTATATTTAAAGCAAAACGACCCGTGGCACATTTTCAGAGCAGTAAGTTGTATTCGAAGGGGGTCGCGTTCGCGTCCCGGAAATGACCCCGTCCGCGGCCGTCTGCAGAGCAAACGGATAGCAAGACCACCTGTTAAGGTGCGACTAGATGGGATTGATAAAATCAGACTGACTGAGAGAGACTGTAAACCGGCAGGGCGGCGGCATCGGGACAAAAATGTTTATGCATCACGGCGGCTTCCTTCCTCGCGCTACGATTCGCAATGAACGAAACGCCGCCCATTGCCCGGCGGGAAATCTCAACACGGCGACAACTTTCCGGAAGGTCGGGCCTTGAAAAGTCGCCCGAAGAGCCGAGCTTCCCCCGCCAAAGTGCATTCTGGGAAACCGGGCAAAGGGAAATCGTTCCGATCGCTACTATTTATTAACTCCCGGTAAGCGGCGACGTGACTATTATTTACGGCTTTTAGCCATTGGTTTATGCGATGTTTTTCTCCAAAGTGGGGTTTCCGACTGAGCCGATTTACCGCATTAGACGGCAGGGTAACTTTTACCGTGTGAGTTAAGGGTAACGCAGCGGAAGGAGGTGCTCAAAACCCAGACCTTTGGTTCCAAGTGAGCAGCTCTAACCGCTACACCCCCTGCTGCCCCCCTTTGCGTTTCTTACAACGTTTGGTGTGGGAAGCGGTCTCAGATCCCGAAGAAGGAACGACGGCGGTCGATTAAAAAAAGCCAAATGGCGCTTTGGCCTTCGTGGTTACGGGGTGATCTTCAGAGGCTGAGACGTTGACATCAACCCACATGCATTAAGTGTAGGTTAGAAGTTTTAAATTATAGCCCAGCCTGCCTAAAGTAAGCGGCACGCAGAGGTTCCACGGCGGCGTCTCTAACTCCCCCGTTCACCGGTCTCCCTTCCAGGTCGCCCGGGAACGACCATAAATCAATCCTGTCACGACCAGATGAAGACAAGAGTCCGACCTGCTGCCCGACTCGCTCGATCATCGGCTCCGCGCAACAAATCGATGTAATTGCACCCCCGTGACGGACGTGGACCGGCTAACGTTGCTTTTTATTTTTATTTCTTTTTCCCACCCAATAACAATGAAACCCCCCCAACCCCCCGACAGGGATTACAGCCTCCCAGCAGCTCATTTTTATTCATTAAACAAAGTAGAGGTGTCCTACCGGGGCGGGGGGGGGGTGTCACCGAAACAAAACACTGGATGAAAATGCAGCGATGAAATATGAGCACGAGCGGTAAGATGGAAGGGCAAGGTCCCCGGTCTGCGATGATTACAAGGCAAATATCAAGCGAGAGTCACATGTTATTTTTGTCTCGGTAAATTAAACGTACCAGAGAACAAGGATCCTTATATCTGGTATTCATATCGCGGCAAACAAAACAAAAAAAAAAAAAAGATGCGACTGAAAGCGCAGCCTTGGAGACGTTCTTTGTACGGAGATAAAAGTACTGATGCAACGGTCTTGTGAAGAAGTACCTTCCGACTTCTCAAGGTGTCCAGTGCGACGCTCGCAGCCGCTCCGCAGGTCTTTTTGTGGACGCATAGTTATTAATTTCTTTGCATAACAAAGCAACAAACTTGAACGACCGCAAACCTTAGGCTTTTTTGTTTCGCAGACAAACAAACAATTGACGAAAGGAAACTACTGAGGAACGGGATGAAATCAGAATGAAACCAAGCGCACCGAGCGTCATCGGACCGGTTGAAAGACACCGAGTTTTGAACCGCAGTACAGTCCTCTGCCGCCTTCCTGCGATGTCACGGCCGCAGCAGAAGGATATTTGTCCCTGTGCAGAATGTTAACAGGTTGTCGTTTGTAGCAGATTCCCGGATTACGTGAAAGTCGAAGCAGCGGTGAACTAAAGGAGGACGGGGGTCCGCCCCGGGTGCCAGGCAGAATGGGGGTCCCAGGGCTGTTTTGCAGGGAATTTAAAGAGAAGTACCGTCGACAAGGGGACTTGCTGGGCGAGGAAACCGGGATCATTAATGGGCATCTTTACAGAGACCTTCCTTAAGCCCCTCCCAGGTTGCTGTTGGGAGACATACATATCACAGACATACATACAAATCATCATATAAGTTCCCAAAACCTCAAGACTACGTTCTAACAACTCATGCTGCAGAGAACTTTGGTTGTTCCACAGTTTTTATTCATGGAGAGAAACCATAACGTGCACCAAAATACGACGCTGAGTCCAGGCAAGAGAGAACCTGGGTCTGTATCCACCCCGACTCCCGAAACGTTTGGTAATTCCCAGACCGAAACAGTCAGGGCCCTCGTGGCCTCCTGCACTCACGGTCGCTTCTTTTTCTTGGCCCCGAAGCGGACGTGAGGACCGGACAACACGACGCCCTTCCGCAAACGGAGCCCGGTTTCCCTCGGCGCGGTCGCGAACGGACCGCGCCGCTCGAAGGCTGGCCGTTTGAGCCGCTGGAGCAGCAGCGAGCCTCGGGCCCTTTCCTTTGCTCCCGACATCCCGCCGAGCCGAAGCTGTCGGGGTTATTGTTTGGCCCTCTTAATTAAATGAGGGGAGATATTTGCATAGCGGAGAGGAACGCGCCGCGGCAAAGTTTTAATTATTCATAGGTGAGTCGGGACGTTTGAAACGGCGTCGGGAGAGAGCGAGCAAAGCACCGGAGCCCAAGCTTCCCCGCCGCTTGCTTTATGGGTCATCGCATTCATTTCTAATTAGCATAGCGGGGAAGCGGCTCCGCGCAACACAGGGACCACAAATTGGTTTCCATAGGTGTGACGCTCCTGACGTCTCCTTCCCAGGGTCAGCGGCGGCAGAGACAGGTTTAACTAGCCGGGGGAGTAACAGCGGTATACAGTAACGGAGGAAGAGCCGACCAAAAGGAGTCTGTTTGCATTTGGAAGGAACCCACCTACTAAAAAGGACGGCAACATCCATCTGCACATCCATATATAAGTCCATCCATCATCATCATCATCATCGCAGCGATTCCTCAGTACCCAAACTCTCTAATACCTGTTAAAATCCTGAAAACGAGTACTTATATATCGGTATGCGAATGGAAACTTTTGCTGGAACGAATTTTTATCTGAAGCTGATGCATAATAAGAAAAAATTAAATAAAAGTGAATTTAACTAAAAAGTCTACAGAAAAATATCATGCGATGTGCTGCAATAAATTGATACAGTGTGTTTTGCAATAAACTCTGCTGTGTTCTGTTAGGAATTTATCTAAAGCCAGAAGCACTACACAGGTGTTATCGGCTGTTTCGGCCTGTTTCGCTTTGTCGGAACACGTTTGTGTCGAGTCGCCCCAATTTTTTGAACATTTCATTTTTATTAAATAAACTTTTTTTATTTAACTTTTTTTGTGTGAAACAGAGGCGGACGGCGGGTTACTCTGGCACACGTCTTTATTCCCCACGTTCAACGTGTCATAGGACCGAACCTCTCACCTACTGTGTATAACACAGTGACTAACGGGAAGTGTGCTGTACTGTATGCACTGCACCGCGGTATAAACCTCTACATTATTGAGCCGCGTTTTCTAAATAGGTAACTGGTGTTTACAACGTTTATCCTGCTCAAGTCACAGGTTGATAGTTATAGAGGTGTTTTCTGATGGGCTGGGGTCACATTATTTTATTTATTACCCTCCATCTAAAATAATGAAAAATAAGCAGTCGGTATCTGAAAAATCCAGTATCCGACACGTTTTCGGATACAAATTAAATTCGTATAGCGAACGACTACTGTAACTGCTTTATCCTGGAGGTTCGGAGATTGACTTGGAATAAGCGGGTACCGGACTGTGAAACTCTCCCGGAACACGACACCAGTCCACTCCTGTGAATTGCAATGTGAAAACAAGAATTTAAGATAAGAACAGACAGAAGAGGTAGTTTAACCCCCGCGGGTAAATTCACACACACAGTAACTGACAAGGCGAGAAGAGCGCACAGCTAAACCCGAACAAAGCAAATAAACAACAAGAGGAGGCAGCAGGAGGCCGAGAGGTTAGAGCTGCTAACAGTTCCAAACCTTCTGCCCTAGTTCCTCTGATCACGGTACTTACCCTAAACTACTGTAAAAGTGAATAAATTGGTGTAAGTAGCTTAAGCCACTTTGGTGCAATGCATCAGCTACATAATAACAATAACAAATTGCAACAAACAGCCCAAGGAACACATGCAATATGCATAACTTGTTAAAGATATACTGTACTGTATATTATCAGAACTATGCTGCGCACATCGAGTTAATACACGGTAGAAAGTTGGCTACATGAGGGAAGTTACACCCCCTGGCCGCCCCCCACGCAGCCAAGAGGGGGCTTTAGCGGTGACCATAATGATGAGTAGAAGGGCGGGCGAGCGAGCGGCCAGGGACGGGGGGGACGAGGGACACCGGCGGCTCCCATTACCTCTTAAAAGCCGAGGAGGGAGTCGCATTACATCACCTGAGGTGTCGGTGCGAGACGGGGGGCACAGAGCTCAACGCCTGCTAATTGCGTACATTTCAGCAAGCGGACAGCAAGGCAGACAGGCTGTTCCACCTCAAGGAGGCGCAATTCCCCGAGCGGCCCCTTCCGCCCCGGCCTTAACCACCCCCCCCCGCTCGTGTCGCAGTTTAACACACGCTCCCTGATCACGAAGGTGCCGGGGTCAGCGGTAAAAGCCGACAACGTGTTTAAGAGATTTTTAAGCTCGGTTTGCTTTTGTGGAAACACCGAATGTGATATAACAGAGTAATTTATGCATGATTGTAGGCGCATATCTTACATGCACAAATATATATAAATACGCAGGATGAAAAGTTTTCGAACCGTTCTGCAACTGATAAAATAATTTTCCCCTTTTGTGTGGACGGTGTTTATTGCTTCTGCTTATTTATTTATCCAATCTATTATTCAGACGTGGCGTCCGGCGGGTGACGCTCACCGTGTGCCGGCAGAGCGGAGGCGAAATCAATCGGCGGGACAGTCTGAGTGATTATGTGGCATTTAGGTGAGATTTTTAAAACACTGCAAACTTTCCATGTGGGAATCCAGCCCTGACGCCGATCGATAAAACAAGCGCGAGCGTCTCCGGCGGGCCCTCCGAGCGGAGGAGTAAAAATGGGAGAAGACATTTTTTTTTTTTTTTTAAATTCACTCCGTTTGCATGCAGTCACCTGCAGAGACTTATTTGCAAACACGCCCAGTAAGTCCTGGGTTCAAATCCCACTCCTGCTGTAGGACCTTCGATGGCGCTGATCCGGTAGAGTAAAAATGACCTTCCTTTGCAGGAGTGCAAATACTCGGGAACGTCGGTATTACTAGTCACCCTGGACAAAGATGTGGGCCAAATTCATACACGTTTTTAAAGATTTTTGTTCATTACAGGATATTGAACATTTTACTGCATTGTTGTTGAGTAAAAACTAACAAAGTGGAAATCAGATGAAATGGATGGGATGAAACTGACACATTATTAAAGCACTATTATTATTATTATTATTATTATTATTATTATTATTATTATCAGTCTTCACTGTCACAAGCTGATGTTTCACACCTTTAGGCACAAAAAACACTGATACATCCAGTCTCGTGTCCATCATGAAAATATAACATTTCTTCACGACAAAGAGAGCCAAACCAACAGTGATCCTGGATGTGGGCTTATGCCACAAGTTCCAGAGGAAAAAAATAATGTGGTTTTGTAACACAGACACACACACACACACACACACACACACACACCGACAGAGGCCCATAAATCCCATAAATCTGGGCGCCACACGAATTGGGATGGATGGAAGCAGCGGAGGCCTCCGTGTGGGTCTTTCGGGTCCACCCACGGCGAGGGGCAGGGAGACGGCGACACATCGGTGGGTCTTTCGTCCGTTTCCAGAGCCGTTTCCTCCGCTTTACCGATAATAACCCCTCCAAACTGGGGGAGGGGGGGGACTTTTTTGCGGCCATCGGGCTGCCCCAGAATAGTCATTTTGAGGTCTGAATGTGGGTTAAGTATTAAATCACAATGTTCGTAGTTCATTACATTTAATTTTTTTTTTTTATTCAACACACAACTTTTCACCCTTTAAAACTCATTAAAAATAATTGGGTTGAAAAAAAAAACATTTCGACTCTCGCTTGTGCCAGTTCAAAACTTCATTCAAAAAGCAGCTACAGACATCGGCACCGAGCGTAATTAATGTTTTAGGGTGGGGTCCGAGAAGACCCCACCTCGGTGCTCCAGGTGCGGTAAAGCTGGCGGATCATCAGGAACATCCATAAATTACACCCCCCCCCAGCTCATATGCAGAATGAAACAGTATTTTTACTTAAGCCATCTGCTGTCAGCCACGGCTCTTCATAAATACTGATCAAGCCCCCCTGTCAGCGGCAGCTTCTGATTGGCTAAACCCAGGCAAGGCACACGCGTCGGAGGGGGGGGGTGCGGCTGTTTCAAGTTAAGTGCATCTCTTAAACAATTTTCCCGCTGACCTTTCGGAGTTATTTACCTGTGGATTTGAGTTGCGTCGGGGCCGATCCTTTGTGTCAACCGGAGTCCACACGGCGAGGAGAGCAAATGGCCAACGGGAATTATTCAAACAGAAAGGTCACGGCGGAGCGGACAGCGGGCCGTCGACATCAGATCGGCACGAAATCAATTCGCCATTGTGACCGAGTCGCTCCGTGCGCGGTTCTCTCACCTACGGTGCCACCCTCGCCTTCGCGGGGTAACTGCCAAGGTGAGCCGCCTTCCGGCATCAACCGTCGGTCTGCCTCCGGGGGGGCTCGGGAATCCGGGTGCACGCGGCGTAAAGGTGGTCGGTCTTATCCGAACCCCCGGCTGATGAGGTCTGGCTGTCGGGCCTTTGACCTCAGTCGGTTTCCGGCTGCAGAAATGCAAGTGAGATGCCAGAGGACAAACCCTTTTTTACAGTGATTTTTTTTCTTACATTTAGGAAGTATTTTATTTAAGAATTTTTAAAGATATTTTGAATTATCCACCTATCTTCATAGCATCCGACTGCAGCACAGCAGTTTTTACCACTACGCCCCCTAGTGCCTCGATGTCGATAGCAGCGAAGGGGTAAAACAAGGTGCAGCCAGCGGCCCGAACGTCAGTGCGGTATCATCAGCACAAAGAAATATAAAACAAACAAATATAAATATATTTGTTTCCTTCACAAACTCCCAACAACCATTTAGCACGAGAATATTTGTTTGCATCAGAAATTTTAAAACGCATCGTCCCCATATTTGCCAAGAAATGCGAAAAAGTCTGATGCACTCGTGAATATTAAAAATTAGATAGATAGATAGAGCAAAAAGGAGTTAGCGCCGTCTTCTTTAAAGTGGGAGGTTTGTGGTTCCAATCCCACTCCTTCTCTAACACATTTGATCGAGGCACTTACCCTGAATCGATACAGTAAAAATTACCCTGCTGCACAAAAGTTAAAAAAAACGCTATAAGTACTTCACTCTAGTAACACCATATATGTGTGTGTGTGTGTGTGTGTGTGTGTGTGGGGGGTCATTAGACAAAACAAATAAGTCGGCAGAGAATAAACCAGGTACAGAACCCCCGTTCCGCACCTCGCGGTAGTTAGAGCCGGGTTATTAGCTGGTTAACTGCGAGGCCTCCGACCCGGCAGCCCGGCGTCCCGCCGTGACCCCGGCGTGCGGGAAGCGGCGAGGGTCATCCGTCACGAGGCCCCGCCCCCTGCGTAATGTCTCTTTAACAAGGCCCCCAAAAAACAATACGTTTTGATTTATCCCTATCCGGCTGAAAAATTACACAAAAAGAGGAGCGGGCCGTCATTAGGCGGCAGCATTTGTGCTGCATTACCCCGAGAAAAAACCGCCTTAATAAGCACTTTAGTTTGGGGACTAACGCAGTTAAGGCACGGTGATGGCGGGTATGTAAGCTGATACTCAAGAACAAATGGCTGCTCTCAGAGTTGTGGAAATTTAGCAAATGGAATTATATACAGATTTAAAAACAATTTATCTTCGGCAGTAATGTCACTAATTTACGTATTATCTTCCATAACATTAATAACGCGCCGCTGCTTGAGGGCGCCCCCTCCGCTGCACGGCCCGGCGGACCCCCAGCGATGCCGGCGTGCAAAACCCCGTGCCGGTCCTGTGCATCTATTACGGTCGCAGGCAACCGGCGAAGGAGGGACCGCCTAATAACCGGCAGGGGGGAAATCCATCACCAAAGTTTATTTTTCGTTTTTTTTTTTTTTTTTAATTGCTCAAATCCGTCATTCTGCTCTGTTTTCGTCAAGTGGGGGGGTGGGGGGGGCTGTTTGCAAATCGAAATGGATATTTGCAATCTGGGCTGGAAAGGTATGTTTGAACTTGGTTCTGCTTGTATATTTCACAAGGTTAAATAAAAACAAACTCGGTATGAAACTTCCTACAGTTTGTTAATCTTTATCTGGTGTCACAATGTGGGATGATCGGCATTACTGTGTTTTACCCGTTTAGCGTAAATCATTTTTATTTCTAAGGGGGTTTTTCTGTAAGAATCTGGAGTGATGGTACTACGGGGGGGTTTGAACCCAGGACTGTTTGGCGCACTACTGGAAGGAACAGCTCTAATAACCTCTGTGCCATCTGTCACACACACTTATAAAATTACCCTGGATTCCAGTCGTTTTTTTTTTTCCCCTCCTGGATGTGTCATAATTCCGGGTGTTTTTTTTCCCCCTAATTCATCACCGAACCGCGACGATCTTGCGGCAAACAGACGCGTCCTCCGGTCCTCCGCAGGGTGCCGGGATCGAACCGCCGCGCCACCTGCTGCCCCGAACCCGAACAAGGAAAATACTGAAGGATATTTAAGATCCTTTCATCTGTATGCAGCAGGACGCCTGTTACGGCAGCGATTCATCTGCTAAACTTGCGGCAAAATGCACGCGGACCGACGCACGCATTTTACCCACGTGCCCCGTGCAGGAGAGAGAAAATTCACCCAGGCGGTGCTTTCCACTAAAGGGCAGAAGAGCCTCAACCGTTTGGTCTCCAGGCCTTTCCCAGCTCTTTAAAACCGCAGCCTTGACACAGAACGTCCATCTTCCCTGGCAGCTGCCGCTTTAGTGAACTCCCGAGGCGGCCACTTAACCCCAGCACGTGCGGGAAGCGCACAGCCTGCCAGCGGGCGACCCACGATGCACTGCAGCATCCTCTCTGCTATACGTACATATATATATAGAACCCGAGCAAATTTAAGAACAACAACGGTCAAACGACAACTGCGAGAAAAGGGCCGTGAAAGGCAACGGGGGCTCACGATTTTGCCGTGTCGCCGCTCTCGTCTCAAAGGCTTTTATTGCCCCCGTTCAGCCGCAGCGGCAGAAGGAACTGAAATATCCCACAGTCAGCGGATAAAAATATTGATTTCAAGGGTTTAATTAAACGCGACACCCGGGAAGGGGGGGGGGGGGGTCCGTGCCAACAAACTGGTGTGTCACCTGTCCAGACAGAACCCAACCCACACGCACAAACAAAATGTGCGCATTAGCTATACCGTGGCAGGGACGCCGTGACGTACGCCTTTGCCCTCTGACCCCACGACCTGCACCTGGGATGGGGACGTTTTTCTTATAGTTATTTATTTGCTCACCCGACCCTTTTCTATAAAAGATATTTGGGAATTTATACCGCCAGGGAATTTTAATTCGGGGGTCCTGCAGCAGCAGGTGGGACTCGAACTTGAACCTTTGAGAGCAACACAGCCGCTCTAACCGCCATGCCCCCTGCTGTCCTCCCGTAAGGTGTTTTACTCTAATCGGTGGCGGTGGCGCAGCGGGACGGAGAGACCACACGGCCACCAAACGCGTCGGGCCCCCTCGCGCCCCACGCTTCACCGAGCCGGATCCATTTACTCAGGCGGACTGAGGAGAAACGGGAAGCGTCATTAATCCCGGACAGTTTGTATTTATCAGGCTCTATTTTAGTCGGACGTAACTGAACACTGCGCTTTGACGCCAGTCTAATTCATACCGCTGCATTTCGGAGCACATTTGGGTCAGCGCTAGTGTAAAAAAGTAACTGAAAACAGCCATAATTATTCATACTTAATCTGAAGATCGGAGGCAGATCTGGTTGCTTGGAAATAATAACGCTTATTGCCGTCAGACTTGCAGCTACTGCATTTGTCTTCACACTGATATTACTGCAACGTTTCGAAAACAGCGGCTTTAATTCACATTAATTCGCACTGTCGTGGGCACAACATACATACACACAGATGTAGAAAAATACAATGACACCAACAACGATGATAATAATAATAATAATAATAATAATATCATCCAGATCACTCCAGACCACCCACTGTAACTCTAACCAGGATAAACCAGATAATATAAGGATAATAAAGATATTATTATTATTATTATTATTATTATTATCATCATCACTATTTTTGTTGCTACTGGCAGACACAGAAACATCAGAAAGGATCCAGAAGAAATAAGAGCATCTTTTCACAGGGAGACTCCAGCGAAAACACATAACCATAATTGATTATGTTTTTTTTTTTTTGAGGGGGGGGTTGCTGCAGGGTGTCATTTCTTCCCATTTAAACAGAAACGCCAGAGCAAATTCAACTGACAATCTACTAATGGATATATATATTTTTTTTTTTCTGCCAGAATATTAAAGTTAATAAATCACGCGGTGCCTTTGACGACTAAACCATTTGTAGACTGACAACCCATATTTAACACGGATAATACAATAGCTGTCTCATTTAAATCAGAGCAATAAAAATCAATATTATTCTCTGAATAAGCAGAATTCCACTGTGCTTTTAAATACCTGGTGAAAAGGCCCTGGTGACCAGACTCATCCCGCTCCTTTTAATACTGTAGAAACACACTTTTTTTACCACAGGACAAGTAAAGCACAGAGGTAAACACGGAAAAGGCTGCACTACACACACGTTTAGCCTCGTGGGGGGGGCGAATAACGTCCGGTGTGTGAGGCCGACCGTTTGAGGGACGACGGGGTCTGTGGGCCAGTTGCCACGGTGATTACCAACCATCTGCACGTCGCAATTAAATAACATGCATTATGTCATAATTGGCAAATTAAAGCACACGTCCGGGGGGGACGGGGTCCCTGACGGTGACCAGATGTACACGTGTGGGTCGGACCCCGGCGTCCATCTCCTCAGAATCGAAATTGATGAAAGTTAAAATACATATGACAAAAACCTCTTTATTTTCGACACAACATCAGGAAGGGAAAGTAAAACTTGAATTCATAAATAAATTATTTACAATAATGTATGTGAGCATTATTTATGTACAAATTCCTACTGAAAACTAAACTCATTTTTGAGACAAAAAAAAAGAGATATTTACTATTTACTGCAACGTTCCCAACAGAGGTGGGGTTGGCGATGCCCCCCGTACCATGTTTACGTCATTTATAAAGAGGCAGATGATCGGTTTTTTAATAAAAAGGATTTTCTAAAATTAATTCTTTGCCAAGATTACGCTGTTTTTTCGTCTTAGTGGCAAAATTTGGCGACTGTCTAGGTTTATTCCGTCGTAACCCGACGTCTGGGGTTAAAGTTGAACCCAGAAACCAACCGTTAAAACAAACTGCGTACGACGCACTTGTTGAAATATTTAAACGAATTTAGCAAGTAAAAAAGTAACAATTTTACTTTTATTTTAGTAATAGCTTTTACGGAATAAATAAAGGAGTGTGAAATTTAGCTCGGCCCAGCATTTAATTTAGAGCACCTGACTGAAGAAAAAGTACAAAGAATCGTTTTTGTGCAGAAATAAAATAAAATAAAACGGTCGGATTTCAGGCGTCGGTGCAAAAAGCTGAACTTCTTTTCTTCTTCTCCATCTCACGACGTGACCAGTGAGTTCTCAATATTGCGATCAATGGGCACATCGATCACGGTGTTGAGGAGCAGGAGCTGCAATCGACGGCAGGACCCCCCACCCCCCGGCACCTACTGTAAAAATTACCGCGGTATAAATGAGCAAATCGCTAGTAGAGGGGAGTACAAGTCACATGTTAAAAACAAACAAATAAATAGGAATACAGAGGAGCGGCGTAGGGGTTCGACGATATGAGATGCACTCCTCGCATCTTCTGCACCCCGACAGGTGAGGTTTACCTGCCGACCCCCCCCTTACGTGACAGAGACTTCGGCGCCCTTTAAATGCGAAACGAATAAGAAAAATTCACAGTCGATTATGCTTTCGGCCACGAGAGGTTGGACCGATGTGCCTTTGTGTGGCCTTGAATGCATTCACTGGTGGACAAGTGCACCTTCCGCCTTCCCACAATGCCGAGTGTCGGCAACCTTCAACTTTCTATACATCCGGAGGGCAGGTTGCTTTAGCGTGGTCTCAGGGGCCACGGAGACACAAAAGTATGAAGAAAAATCAGCATAATTTAATCTTCGGGGAAAAAAAAAAGAATATTGAATATAATGAAAGCAATTGATGCCTTTCTTGCCCCCATAATAGCAGCTTCGCAACACCTGACTCCTCGTGTTACAAAAGGCAGAGCTCCGGTTTTCCGAAGAGAAGAATGTTTATTGTGCTTTTTTATTTTCATTCGCTTATCTGTTTTATAACATTTCTGTTCATTGCAGAGCAGATACAACCTGCGTCTCCCCACCCAGCTGACAGATAGCAGTAAGACACGTTCCAGCAGACCGTCTCGATTCAACTCACTTCCACAGTGTTTACGCCTGTCGATCGCTGTTTCGGGGAGGCGGCCGTGGCTAACAAGATGAGGAAAGCCGTTCGTGTTTACGGGATCCGTCAGTTAACAATCGGCGCCAAACAGGAGACTGTGGAGACGGCACATTTTACTTTTCACTCATTTTTTTCAATCTTTTACTTGTGTTTAAAGTTTGCAGAAACAAGAACAAAAGTAGTATTACAATATTTGTTGTGTAACAGTTAAATTTGGCACGCCTTCCATTTTCCACACAACCGAATCAGTTGATAGACGGCGAGGTTTCGGTGTCAATACTGCGGCGTGAAGGTAAGAGTGACTGGAGTTACAAACAAACCGCGATACGAAAAAACTTTGGTCGACAAGTCGAGCTCGTAGGGTGAGGAGCCGGTTAATATCCCCCATAAAAACTATTTGCAGCCTCTGAGCTCAAAAACCTCAAAAAAAAAACACAATAAAAGCCAAATAAAATAACAGACATATTGACAGTTCCAGGAAACCGTTGGGTATTTCTTACACACACACTTCCAGTTCAGGCCGCCTCCATCGCCGTCTCAGCCCCCTTATCTCCCTTAAGGAGGCTCGGCTCCCCAGGGGGCCACCATTACGGAGGTCCCTCGGCTGCCGGTTGCCCTCTTTATCGCGCTTTTACCGCATGCTGAAACCCGATGAACCATCGACGCACGGGGCTCATCACCGTCCACCTGGCACTCGCCGCCCCCCTCCGAGAGCCACTTACCCCCCTGCTCCGGTCGAGGGCGGTCACAAGGATATTTGTTATCGGTTATTGGGTTAGGATGGTATAAGTTATTACAGCTGGACGTCTTAATGATGGCAGGGAGCGTTATTATTGGTTGTACTGGTTGTAGCGGTCACTGTGGTGGATGCATCACTGCGGGCCTCGATGCTCATCGCATTACATCAACGTTATTCGGTTACTCAGCAGCACATGCTTTTATCCAAAGCGACTCGGATATTTCGCCCCCCCACGTCAACTTTATTCGTTTAACTGCAGAAATTTGGGTCGGCCTCCTCGCTTAAAGGGGAGCTGGTTCAGGAGCCGCGAGGCCACCGCCCACACAGCACGCACTCCGATCGTGGATCCGTGCCATCGGTTCGAGGGGGTGACCGACGGGGGCGGCAGCCCGATCGACTCGGTGAAACTAGTCGTGAACAGTCATGAATCCAGACCCAGAAGTGGGTGGATGTAAGTTTGACTGCATCAGCAAAATCCTGAGCAACGCTGGGTGGGTGGGCAGGGGGTGGGGTAAACAAAACAAAATCAAATTTAATTAAAAATGCTGCCCTCCGTTTTTCTAACCCAGAGACCACCCTTTTCGGAGCTTCCATCTGACAAAAACATACGTTTGAAATAAGGCTTTTCAGCTCCGGGAGGTTTTGCTACAGAGGTAAACAGAGAGAGATCCTTTGAAGGTCAGCAGGCGGGGTTGTGGTTGAAGCCACACAGGACACGGAAGAGAAAAGCAAAAACTAGAAATAACAACAGAAAAATATGTTATTGAAACTAATACTTTATTCCTCTATTTAGCAACATCTATCTTTTGCTAAATCTACTTAGTTGCCTGCTGTGATTTATTCACTTATAAATAAGTGTTTCCTTGCAGTCTGGAGGACTCGGGTTCGAATCTGGCCTCCTGCTGGAGCACCCTTGATCACGGCGCTTACTGTAAGCTGAGCTGATACTGTAAAAATTACCCTGTTGTGGGGGTAAATCAATTCAAACCTGTCTGTGGCCGCAGGTGGTGCGGCGGTCGGGGAGCTCCGACCCTCACTCCTGCTGTAGAACCGTCGACCACGGTAGTTATCCTGAACTGACACCGTAGGAAAAAACATCACCCTGCTGTATAAACTGCTAAATCGATGTAAAGTTAATTATCTGCCATTAAGTCACCGTGGGCAACAGGGTCAAAAATAAATGTAAAAATATGTGTAATTCCAGGATCTTCTGATTTCAGGCACAGCAGCCAGACTCAGATATTCTGTGATGTTGGACACCTTCAGAATAATGTTTTCCCCTCCCTTCTCCATCCAGGAGTCAAAAGTATCAATAAGTTTCAGGAATTGGACAAATTTGATTGACTTTTCACCTGTCGTCCCACAGGTGAGTCACCCTGAGAGGCCGTGATGACTGAAAGCCACATGTTAATATTTTCAGTTTTCTATTAATAACTGTGATTTATCAGACACTTTACTCCAAAGTGACTTACAATGTGAGGCTTGAACACTGAACGCAGTTAATGTTACGCATTATTTTTACATTTTCACTGATTTATCCTGTTTCACAGGTGGGTAATTTTTACTGCATCATCTCTCAGTAACCATGACCAAGTTGGGATTCAAACCCATGTGGTTCGAGTGCAACACGTAAGCTGCCGCGGAGAACCGCATGTCTCTCAGAAAAATCTACAGCATTTTCGCCAGATTTTATTTTTTTTTCCATGCTAACTGGATATTTAATGTGATAAATCAAACAGACATCTGCACCGGTTTGTCTTTGTTGAAACCAGGTTGTCCAAACTGCCACTTGTGGGATGGATTTCATCGATTGTACTATTTACATGTAAAAATATTTCCTATTTATTTGCTTATGGAGTGTTTTGTGTTTTCTGATTGTCAAACGTATACAAATAGGACCCATTCATATACCTGATTTTTTTTTTTTTTTGTTCCACATGATCTTGTAGAACAGCACCAAATTTGCAGGCCATGACCTCAGAACCTGCTCTTCCAAAGTCTGTCAGCAAATTTATTATTTACTATTATCTATGCGATTCATTAATTCAGCGTGAGATACTTACATCGATTTACCCCCACAGCAGGGTGATTTTTACAGTATCAGCTCAGGGTTAGCACCGTGATGGAGGGTCCAACAGGAGGCCAGATTCGAACCCGAGTCCTCCAGACTGCAAGGCAACGCTTATTTATAAGTGAATAAAACACAGCAGGCAACTAAGTAGATATAGCAAAAGATAGATGTTGCTAAATAGAGGAATAAAGTTTTAATTTGAATAACATATTTTTCTATTGTTATTTCTATTTTTTGCTTTTCTCTTCCATGCCCTGTGTGGCTTCAACCACAACCCTGCCTGCGGACCCTCAAAGACAGACCCTGGGTGAGGGAAGGGGCCCATCCTTACATCGACCCCGAAACAATTCCTCACCAGATGTCCTTACTCTCACAAGAAGACCCCAGAAACACCTTCTGATCCAAGAGCTCCTGCTCCTCCCACGTTGTGAAGGGTCCAAGGGGTGATGGTGCACACGCACCGCGCTTCACTGCACGCTTTACCACAACCTCTGGTATGTTCACCACAAAGGGCTGCATATGAATGATCTCAAAAGGGGCTCAAAGCAACAGCCGGAGACTGAAACCTGCAGCGCTCGAGTCGCACGTCTCCCTTCGAAACGATGGGCTAAACCGGCCGGAACGGATGCCGGGAGCCTAAGAAGTATTTTTATTAATATATATATATATATATTTAGTGTGGGCCTGCAGGCGATGTTTGCCCAACTGGGGCCTTGTCCTCAGCCCCCTGCCGGTGTCAAAGCCCCCGATGCCACTCAGACGCTCCTCCATTAGCCGAGCAACTGTGAGCCACAACTTCCAAAAGAAAAAAAAAAAAAATCAAGTCTCAACATGACATTTCTTTTCTTTAAAGGGGCATAAAAAAAAATCAAAAATGGTCAAAATGACAGATCCTTCACATCATTTCAAAAAGACTCCTTAAAAACGGAGCATTTGTGCCGCCGCTGTGAGTCACAAAGCATAAAACACGGCAAATGAAAGAGAAAAACACACATTTTCACCTGGGTATTTTTCTCTCTCTTTCTCTCTCTCTAAATAATCAAGTTTACAACAAGTTGATAAAAAAATTGAAATACTATAAATATTAGAAATGATTTTATACTGGGACATACAGGGCTAAAATTGATTTGCAAAACAATTGTTGTATAGGTCTGAATTAAAATGTATTAAAATATTAAAATATTTGCTTCTCTACAGGCATTTACACCAAATGTAGATGCATCTTAACCTGCAGCTGAAACCATCTGCAATAAACGATTAATTGGAAAATGTGATGTTGGGAAATAACCTCAACCATGAAAAAGACATTTAGAAATAGTCTATCACAGGAAAAAAAATCAATTTTTTGATGCATAAACTAAACTATAAGACGCGGTTTATATTTCTGACAGCAGCTGTTTGGCATGTGGAGACGAGAAGCCCACCAGGGCAAACACCCCCGCGCTTCTCGGCCTCGCTTCCCAGCAGGCTTTGCCCCGGAACTGCGGGAACTGTAAAAGCGCCCGCCTGATTCACCATAGACAGCAGGTGGGACCGTAAACATCGGAGCTCGACCCCAGCGACCCCAGGGTTCCACTCTACGGGGGGCCCAGGAGGTGACGGGTGACCATGGGACAATGTCACCGTAGTCATCTCACAACTATATACAACCTAAATTAATATGGAAGGAAACTGATCCCGACGGGGGCAGCTGACCGGAGACACCGGATTTCTGGGATTTGAACCTGCAACCCTCAAAATGAGGAAACTTCCCTTAACAGAGAACCGCTGTTCGAACTGTAACACCGACGGCTGATCAAATGTCAGAACATTCAGAACGGCCAAACTGCAGGGTCACTAAATATTATTTTTACACTTTCAGACCTTCTTGGCAAATAAAATCCATCACATATTTTTTTGAGAATAATTTATGAACATTATTTTTGTTAATTTGAACGCATTTGTTTTCTTAGCTTTTTTCAGTTTATTGTATCTCCCCCCTGCGGGTTTTTGTTTAAGTTCGGATGCAGGTGAAACTGAACAGAAGAGATGTAATTTTTCAGCACTTGGCAACTTCTACACAACCGATACTGACTATTGTCATCAAACACACACACACACACACACACACACAGTGCTCATAATTCTAATAAAATAGAGCCCCTATCTGTATGTCCAAAAATTTTTCAGTCTTTAGTGTTTTACCAGGTTTTTAAGCCGTTTTAGTACAGTTTACCCTCAGACTGCGTGTGTGTGTGTGTGTGTGTGTGTGTGTGTGTGTGTGTGTGTGTGTGTGTGTGTGTTCCTCTGCCATCCAGTGACCTCTTGCTTCCAGCTGCCAGACTCTGCAGAACCAGAAGCCCTTCTGACAGCCACCCCAAAGACACAAACAAGAGAAGCGGGAGCCCAGGGCGCGTGACTCCACCACATGGCAGAGGACCCCTCAGCTCGCGCGCGCACACACACACACACACCCACCCACCCATACAAACACACACTTCTGCGGGGGGCACGAAATAACCCAAACAAACGACCTGCCCCGATAATCGATATTAATGACCCACCGCGGCCGGAATCAATTTGGTCGGGGGTGGGGGGCTTCTTCAGCGAACACCCCCTGGGGATGCGCACCTGCTCCAGGTGAACGCGGCCCTATTGGCGCGCGCGGTGTGAGTTTCATTTTAGGAAAGTCAATTAATGTTGATAAATATATTCAATAAAAAACAAATTACGGGGGGGGGGGGGGGGGC
>UFQX01000569.1:215227-239201 GCA_900497675.1 Arapaima gigas | reverse complement strand
TTTAACCCCCCCGGAGGAGCGGCACGGGGCCGGGCGGGGGGGGGGGGGGGGGTCTCAGGACAACTTAACCCTGGCAGCCCCGGCACACACGCGAACACACACAGATGCAAATTACATAAAAAGTTATTTTATTAACTTTATCATGATGCATTACTAACCGTTAGCAGCAAACACATCATGAGCTACTCCACACACACACACACACACACACACACACACACACACACAGGGTAAAAGAGGACCCTGGAACAATGTGGAACTCAGTGAAATGTTTCCAAGTCCAGGAAACATCTCAAAAGTTGTTAATGAATCTAAAGCTGAAGCTGAGGGGTTTTTGCACTACTGTGTGTGTGTGTGTGTTCTGCAGAGGAGGAGTCCCCCGCTGTGTGTGTGTGTGTGTGTGTGTGTGTTCTGGGTAATGTTGGATTTGTGAATTATTACAGTGACATCTGAAATACAAACAGCTCATCCAGGTGCTGAGAGCAGTTATTTATACTTCAGGTGTTCGGCGTCAGTCATCCTACGGTGCATCGCATCACTCAGCATCTTCCACGTCCCTGTCTGAGTGTGTGTACTCTGCGGGGTCATCAAGGTCAAAGGGTGTGTGTGTGTGTGTGTGTGTGTGTGTGTGTGTGCGCGTGTGCGAGGAAGAGGACCTTCCAAAATGAAGGAATTTCCTGCAGCATTTGGAAACACACTCCCAGCAGAGGGGAATGTCCAGCCATACCCCCCCCCCCCCGCCCCCTCCAGGACCAGTGAGGGTCAACCAAGGTCCCTGGGGTCTCACTGCACGGACCCGGGTTCAAACTGAGCCAAGGAGGCAGATAACAACGTTTGAATGATCCTACCAGGAAGACTTCCTTTGCCACCTTTCATTCTATATGTGTGTGTGTGTGTGTTTTTTTTTTTTTGAAGAACCAAATAGACCCCATTTTCCACCCCCCCCCCCAGCCTGCTGTGCATATTAAAAATCTAACTGTTTATTACCGCAGCATGGCGCTTTATGGAGCGTTTGGGAATATTTGGCCGGGATTCTCATAAACTGTGCCGTAACAAGCGGGGAGATCGGCGGAATAATAACGGCGGAGAGCGCGGCCGAGCCCCTGGAACTCCCCCCCGGGGGCCCATCGCCGGCACGCTCCTAACAGAGAAAATAAAGTATTCTTTAGCTTTATTGAAATTCCCAATTCTTCCCGCCCAAATGAGCATCGCTTATGACAGGAAAATCAACATCATTTCTACTTCAGCTGCCTGAAGACAAGCGGGAGTTGTTATCCCTGCACATTTAAAAAGGCTTACACCACAATATACATGTGGGGGGGGCTTCACCCCCTCTCACCTCCCCCCAGCCGGAGACGCCGCCGTCCACATAGACTCTTTGTTAGTTCTGCTTGGCAGATCTCCTTTAAGTCTCCCAGTTCCTGAGAATTTACAGCTGCCATATGACAGGGAGGATACAGGCTGCAGCGTTTTATTTATTTGGACTGTAACAAAGAAGCGGCAAAAACCTGCGTTTCGAGCACAAATGATATATAAGGATATACAGGCGCACACGGTAAATCTGTATATATGTACAAACATCCTTTCTGTTCCTTCTGAAAGGTGACTGACAAGCTGTTATTCAGCACCTGCAGCTTTTCTGGGCTGCAATTTATTTATTTATTTTTTTAAAGTTATTCAGCTCCAGTCGGTTCTGGAACCCTGAGATGTCTTTTCTGGCAATAAGACACGACGCAAACTTAGCGGGAAGCATTATTTCGATTCATGCCGCTATTTAAAAACGATATTGCGTATCTGGCAGGAATATGTACTTTATTTATGTGGCCCAGGACTGGGAGCTCCTGCCACAAATGTCGCTCCCCGAAGAGGCTGATTTCCGCTGGAAAAGTCCACATTTCTTCTGCGCCGGGACTCTAATGAATTGGGGAATTTTTTTCGGAACACGGGGCCGACGTGACCACCGCTGCCGAACGCCGCTTCTTCTGCGTACCGATTCCGTCCCTCTGGTGCCGTGACCCGGCTCGTATTTAAAAAAAAAACCAAAAAAATCTAATATACTGGATAAGACCAACTACAAATCACTGCATGTAGAGCAGTACGTCTACTGCATGCAGCAGAGAATCCATCATAAATTGTATTGCGAGATAAAGTCTATTTGAGCATCTTTCTCACACACACACACACACACACACACACACACACACACACACACACATACACACACACCAAGTTCAAAATGTAGCAGCCTGCAGATGAACAGTACATTAAAAATGTATGTGAGACATGCCTGGCGTATCTACTGTATTATGACTTTTGTGTTTTTGTGAAAATTTTCCGAGAAAATGCGCAGCAGACTCAGGAATAATTTAATCGGTATAAAATCTGAACCGGTGAGATATTTCAAAAGGGAAGTTGCATTGAAAGTTGCATAAAGCAGCAGGTGATGCTCTTGCCTCCGATTTGTATGTATTTTAAACCGGCCCCTGGATGGAGAATTACGACCTCGACCGCCTGCCGCAGCTTACCACAGTAGGATACCCCAGTAGAACCCGGTAGTGTGTGGTGCGGGCTCAGCCTGAGCTGCTCTTCGCCTCTGCAGATCACCGCATCAAACCGGCTCTGGCGTCAAAGCCCACCGCCTCCCGAAAGGGCCAACAAAAGGCCCGGCGACGCTGAACAAAACACAGCCACTGATAGATGAGCCGTGCCCACCGTTTCCCCCAAATACCATTTTTACCGCAAAGAAATATACTGACGTTAACCTTCTTTTAAAAAAAACCCGAGTCCTTTGTCCGAGGCGCCTTCCGGTGTATATGCAACTTTGCAGTTATTTACCCATTTATGCGGCAGGGTATTCTTACTATGTCACAGCAGAGTGGCTTCCCAACACCGGACCTTCAAACCCCCAGGCAGCAACCTAAAGACCCCCCCATCTGCCTGCTGCCCCTAATGCGAATATCGGTACGTTATAAAATTACAACGCTCCGCTGAAAGAAGACGCATATTTACAGCACGTTCATAACAGCGTGATGGAAAACACTCCTTTTGTCCCTCAGCAAATGTAATCCTGCGAAATCGTCCGACTAAATGCGCGTCGATTTAATAAAGTCAAGGTTTAAAGCGATTAATGAAAACAAAAGCGTTGCATAGCTGCGGCGGCAACTTGTATCTCTAGCTGGCCGCATTTTTCAAAGCGTTAACAGAAACTTTTCAAAATAATTTGAAATAAACTCAATTCGAAATGTGCCAGACCAAAGTAATTATTAAACAGCAAAAGCGCTCAAACAGCCGGGCCTTAGATTGGAAAATGCCTTAGTTTATCTTTAAGGATATTCAGTGTTTTATGCAGGCCAGCGTGTTGCGCGCGAGACGGTGAAACTGCTCCGAACGTCGTGTAAAAAAATAAAGGCGAGGCGTCGCGGGAAAGGTCAGGGTCAAAAGTTTTGGCGGAGGGTTTTCTTTGCTTTCGCCACATAAAGAAACGCTGACATGGGTGACCTCTGAGTAGAACAAAAGAACTTTGCACAAAGAGGCCTCTCCGAGTTATACATGCGCTACAGAGAAATAAGCCCAAAAAAAAGAATTATTAAAAAAAAAAAAAAAAAACATGCAGCACATTTCAGCCTGAACTGTGACTCGAGAGCCAGCGGCGGTCCTCAGGCCAGCGAGGACCGCGTTTCGCTGCACGTCGCTCTGCGTTTATGCTCAGCCGCGCTCTTCTGAAATGTGAATCGTGTCGCTCGGTAGCGGGACGCCGGGGCGGACGAAAGCTATCATTGCAGGTGCTCTGAACGCCCCCCGCGGCCCACCGTGTCGCATAATCAGATTAGCCGAGTCAGCTGTAGCGCTGGAGAACCACGGCGGCGTCGTGTCCGTTACCAGCGAGCGCCTTTCTCTCCATCCTTGGCGCCTTTCTCTCCATCCTTGGTGTGCAGCAGTTCACTGAGTGGGAGGAACCTCATTTTTTATTTTATTTAAATTTACATTTGATGTCAAGGTTCCCCAGCCATGTGGCCGACGTTGGTGCGCAACACTCGCCCTTCCGGGTGGTAATATCAGTCGTATCCGCCATGTCGGCCCCCTCTCGACGAAAACCTGTGGCCCCCCGGGACACCTCGAAAAACGAGGCCTTTGACTCGGTGCTCTGCTGATCTCGGCCGTAGGTAAATAAGGGACAGTTTGCCTTAGGGTGTGAAGAATCGCGATAGAATGCCGATCCGGTTAAGCTGTCCTTCTCACGTGTGGAATTTCACCAGAGGATCGATGTCGGCTTTTCTCAGACCAATTTCGGTTTCGTAACCGAGAACAGTGTGGGGTTGGACGCGACTTCAGGTGATGAACGTTCCCCCCGAGGAGCCGGGATCTGGAGGTGAACGCTGGTTCGACACGAGCCTCACGTCAGCCTGGCGGACGCTTTACATAACGTGATGTTCTCCGCACGGGTTGCAAGACCTCCACCTACCGTGAGAGGTTCTGCTGAAAGCGTGACCGTTCTAAACGCCGATTAGATCAGAAATGATGTCTTATGAGGTTCGACGTATCAGTAGGTTGAACCTTAACTGGATACTGCTTTGCATCGGTGTTCTCAGGAATAACAAAGTGGAGGGACTGTTATTAAACCTCCGAGAGAAGCACTGGTAACAGCCCAAAGTCAAGCTTTCAGCGGGGGGCTTATTTATACTCGATTGGGGGTTTTTTTTAAAAAAAAAAACAACACAACACACATCAAACGCCTTTAGTAAAAATTCACAAGAGGGAACCCTGGCCCAAACTTTGGATTAAATCAGTTTGAAACAGAACGTCACCACGTGTCAAAAAGTTTTTAAAAAAATGGCAGGTGTCCACAGACAATATAATTGTGTTTCATCAATGCATCTCCTGGCCACGCCCCCCGCCCGCCGCGTGTTTGTTGCACAGGTCCCAACTCCCCAGCACTCACGCATCCCGTGCGAGATGTGCTGCACCAGCAGAACCGCAGTCGGGGCGCGTCCCCCTCCCCCGGCCGTCGTCAGCCATTAAACCGCCATTAAATGTCCGACCGAATTATTCCATCCCGGCAGCGCCGCTGCATCGCCCGTCCCACGCCAGGCACCCGTCCTGCAAATTGGCTTCCAACAATGACAAATTCATCGAGTCTCATTTGCTGAACTATCCCAGGTACATCAGCATGCGAACCCCCTCCCCCTCAACCCGGGTTTTCCAAAACGCTGTCAGAGTTCCCCCCTCGCAGGTACGCCCTAAACATGCCAAAAAGCAACGTGGCAAAAACAACTACAAATATGAACTGAAAAACAAATGGGTTCTTAGATCTTTGGTCCTTGTCTCAGCGCCTGCTTCAAACTGACAAGTAATTGCAATCACAGAATTTATTTTGCTTGGAAAAAAAAAAGGACCAATTTTTATTCACTAAGTCAGCAAACAGTGCCGGTGCAAAACGTATTTATTTTTGAATTTCTGGATCGTTCCTGTGCGGTGAGCCGGGTGCACGAAGACAAAAGGTGACAGCTCTCCCGCCGTCGGCAATAACAATCATCATTATGAGGAGGAAGACTCTTAAATCTGAAGTTCAAGTCTGAATCGACACGCAGTGCAGCACCTCAAAGGCTCTCAAACTGGCCGTTGACCCTCCCCGGGCCCAGTCCCCCCCAAATTCCTGCTAACCGCTGCCCTGCAGCCCTCGCTTATGAAAAGGCGTCGTTCCGGGACACCGCTGTCGAGTCCCTCCGGAATCTCGTCCAGCCGGAGGTGATACACGTGGTTACGGTAAACCAGAGCGTGGCACGAAGGATCTGGGAAGGTTTAAAAGCTGCACGAAGCCATCGCTGTCCATCTGGTCTTAATCATCTCGCGGAACATCTACGGTTCAGACGGTTAAAAAATAACACCTGCACCTCAAGTATAACAGCGGTGTGGAGCGGGGAAGGGGGTAAATTTCCAAAGACTTCCTCAATAAACCGAAAGTCGGGTTACGGTTCGGACTGCAGGGTGTTTTAATCAAAAACCATCAACCGACTCCACACGCTCCTAGACAGAAGGCTGTACTCCGTCTCGCATCCCGATCACCCCCAGGAGACGTTGGACTCACTTCAGCACGTCGAAGGCTCCCCAGTACATGCAAATGATGGAAATCGACCAGAAAGCGCTCTGCCGCTCGATCTCGTCTCCCCGCCCTTTAGTCGCACCGTCTCAGCCGTGTCCCGACTCGAGAAGCGTCAGTCTCGCGTCGGAGATTTAAACGGGCAAACCTCCCGGGTGGAAAAGACCTGTCGCTGCAGGTGGGTTGCAGCTTATTCGACTGAACTCGGGACCAAATTCCGGATCGTTGCGCCTTTGATCGCAAGGATTTGTTTGACAGTTTCTTCCACTTGAGGTCCAGCAAAATAATTACAAGAAGCTCCTAAAGGCTTTATGAAACAAATCTGTCTAAATCCTTGGATCCCACTTCTCACACCATCGCCAAATGTTGTTAAATACTCCTGTCGCTGCTACGTCTGAATGCTTACGGGCCTCTTTCGGGCACAGCATGAAAAGTGGTCGGGTCAGTTACAAAGCCGCAACTGCGAAAGCTGAAGCAAAGGCGTGCGGGGTCTAAAGTTCAGAATTTTTAATTTGCGACGCAAAGCAGCGAAAATCGCCGACGTGGTGAAGCGAGCCTGAAGGAAGGTTCCGGCGGCAGCGTTTGCTGAGGTCACCAAAATGACTCGGGAAAGGGTAAAATTTGGCTTTTGCAAACGTCAACACAAGCGCACGGCGGGATGGGCGCCCGGAGAGCCGGGGCCACGGAACGTCCCTTGTGATGGATGGTAAGCGTATGCAGTGTTGATAAATGAATACCCACCCGATATCAAACTACATATCAGTGACCCAGATCAGGGGTTATCATTCAAAACCTGGGCAATATACAGGAATTAAATAGAAAGGTCAGGTTTTATTGGAATCTGTCAAAGGTGGAGATTGATAAGAACAATACTTGTCTAATTCTATCTGTATTTTGCAATATTCTTAATGAATAATTTTATTTCCCGCGCTCTTCCTTGCCGCCGCCGCTTGATAATGCTTCACTTATTGTACCTCGGCACCGCTCCGGCGAACGTACGTCTGGAAGTAATGCGTTTTCTCACTACGCCGGGCTCGAAATGAAGTAAACGGCGCGGCGGGTTAAGCCGAAGAGTCGCGCTCCACTTCGCCGTTTTTATTGAACGACGCGGGGAATCCTCTCCCGGGACTTGTCGATTCGGGCCTCGAGCGCACCTACCGTCGCCTTATCGAGTTAATCCCGTCCCTCTTTTCATAAAGATCATGTAAAACGAAGGGAGAGCGACGCGGAAACGAGGTTAAGCTGTCCCGCTGTTGTCCGAGCCGCTCTCCGCTGCGATGCAAACCCGCTTTCACGCGACGCAACGGGAACAAATCGCTTTCGAAACGCCGGTGGAAGCTAAATTAACATTTCTGCCTCGGCGGCTCCTTAAAGGACGGCGCTCGTACGTTAACAGGCCCGCGTGCAACCCGTGAGCCACAGAAGCTTCCGCACCAGTCTTTTCCCGCTGCTCGGTCCGTAAGTTACCATTGATACACACGGCTGTAAATACGGGGAACCACGTGTTGACCGTGGCGTGTAGCAGCATTTACCGAAATGTCCCACGCATCTATGAGCGAGAGATGCGATTTGGGGGAACTTCAGGGCCAATAATCGCGGAAGGAAAAGTGAGCAGCAACAGTTAGGAAGGGTGATTTATGCTCGTGGGTCCAAAGCGAACCGAGTTCAGACGGATCCTGTTTGTGCCGAGGCCGCCGGCCCCCTGGACGGGGTTTTAGAGCCGCCGACGGCAGCTGTCGAAGGGATCGAGTTCAACAAGGGACCTCATTTCCGTCGCTGCCCTCCTCACGCCAGCGGGTCCCTGTAATGAACCTTAATGGAGAGCCAGGTTTCGAACTCAGGTCGCGTCGAGTTTTCCGGCCCGCTGTTAGAAACGGTCGCCGACATCGTTCCGGGCGCCGAAGCAGAAGAAGCATCAGAAGGGCGCGTTTATTTTTTTTCCTTGCCCAGTTTCGAAAGAGGCTGTGTGGGGCCCGCTATGGATTCTGCGGTCGATCAGTCCACGAAGGGTACGTCTCCTGGAGAGAACCTCCCGTTTTTCTCATGGAAACCTCCACAGTCCATCCCCGTGTCAGTTCCACACCATCAAAGGTAAACTGTCCTACAGGACCTGCGATACCCAGCAATATTATAAATATTATATGTCGGGGGGGGGCGGGAAAGTCAAAGTCAGCAGAAGAGTTCTTAAAAACTTTGTTTTTTTTTTCTTTTTTGTTTTAAGTGCGTCTCTCAGATGAGCGCCGGTTGAAGACTGCCAAGCTGCCAGGCCGTAAGCGGAGCAGCCGCGCTCCCACATGAAAGGGAGGAAAGGAAGCGCCGCAGTGGGAAAGGAAGAACTGGCCAAATGAGGTGACACAAATGGAGGATAACAGCGGCAGTCGACCCTCGAGAGAGCGGAAGAGCACGCGCCCCCCCACCCCGCCCCAGCCTGAGACGGAGCGCGCGGCGGGCCCTGTGAAGTAGAACCAAGCGCCGGGAAGCGCTGGCATATGGCTCGCATTGATCCGCAGCTAAATTGCCGTTCCCCCCTGTCCGCCCCCCCCGCCACACAGATGAGAAAGGTAATTTGGCAGCAACAGTAGATTATGCAGATTATCCGTATAAACAGCCCTCCGCCCACCCCCCTCGGCTCAGCGCCTGCCACCCAGACTGAAACAGCAATTACTGCTCCTCGTGCCGAGCACCGGAGCTCCGCACCTCCTCGCGCCTCCCGGGGAGTGTCCTGCCTCTGGTAGGAGCCGGCGGATCAAGGCCCGCGCCGCAGAGCTCTGGGGAGGAAGGAAGAAGAGGAGGGAGTTTTATTCGGTATGAAGCTTCTGGGGGGGTGGGGTGGGGTCACTCTCTCTACCGGCTACCGTCATCCAAAGGTCTTCAACACTGGGAATGACAGCCGGGTAGCTATTCCCTCCCAGTTTGGTTGCAGCAGCAGAAAGATGAGGAGCAAAACAAAGTTTTTGAAATCGGTACTTTGAGAAAGTGGTTTGTTTCAGAAAGATTTGAAACCAAGCGTTAAAATTTTTTAAAAAAGCATTCCCGCTCCAGCTGGACTTGTGTGGTTGACCGTCCGGCCGGGAAGCGCCCAGAACGAACACGGCGGCCGACCTGACGGAGTCGCGGGATGTAAACAGACCGAGTAGTTTGAAGCCCAGCGCGATGCGGCTGGAGAACAAGTCCGCCCCTCGCCGCCTCGCTCCCGGTCACTCCCACAACCCGGCACAACCCGGCACAACCCGGCGCCCCGCCGTCCTTAACCCGAGTCCGGCCTCCCGAAAACTGCACGGCGAGTCGCGAAGCGGCTCCAAAACCGCTACGATGCCAGGGAGGAGCTGCTCGACGGCGTCGGACCCCAGATATTAAATTATTAACGGGCAGGGAAGCAAAGGCATGTTAGAGCTCATTAGAAGCCTCATCTTAACACAACACGCTTCTCCCCGCTGCCATCAATAACCAGCAATTCAGATGTAATTAAAAGGACGCAGCGGCGGGTCGGGCCTGTAAACACCGTCCGCGAGGCGCCGTGCGGTCGGGGAATCCGCACGTCGCCGAAGCGAACGGGTAACGGGAGGCGACTCCGGCGGCTTGGCGGCCCGCCGACCCCCCCGCCGCCCTCCGCCAAAGCAGTCGCAACGGCTCTCGCTAATTGGGTCCGTAACGCGACGTTGCCGAGCGCCGCCGGAGTTCGGCCACCTCGGCTCGGGGAAGCGAACCCGCCGATACCGCGGGACTCCGCGGAAGGCAAGGAAGCCGCGGCGAAGGTCTGGTTCGCCGTATTACAAACGCGTTGTTATTGATCGTGCCGGAGGCGATGCGGCCGGCGGTGAGTCTTCCACGCCCTACGCTTGGATGTTTGATCGCATCGCACCGTCCAGCCGGAGAGGCGAATAATCTCCCCGCATCGACAGCCCGGGCGGCCGGGCGTCGGGGTCCGAGGAGAGCGGGAGACGCGCGAGTCCGGCCCTCGGAACCGGTTGCTTAAAGAGAAGGAGAAGAAAAAGTGGAATCTAAACTAGATGTTAGTAAAATCGAAAAGCAGCAAAAAAATCAAATACCAAACAAACCTGCCCTGACCAGAGGGTGCGAGCGCACACGCGTGACGTCGAAGCGCTTCTTAAGTCACGTACATACGTCTCGCCTTAATTATACCGTTTGTTAAGCACCTGTTAATATTAAAAGGGCTGCTTTGCCCCCCTTCTCGATTCTTTCTCCGGACGCGTACTTATCAGTTCTGTCAACCTTCGCAGCCAGTCGGAAGATAAATGAGAAAATAAGCCACGCTAATTGACACATAAATATTTTAAGAGCCTATTTAAAAACAGAATTGCGTTTTTCTGTTTATGAATGCGCGAAACTTCAAAACAATAACAGGAAAAATAGCAGTTTCCAGACAGGCGCGGTCGTCCGCCAGGGGAACGGCGGGCGGCGATAAACAGCGCGCGGGACGCGAAGTGGCCGCGGGATTCGCGGCGGAAACGACACGGTGCTCCCCGCGACGCCCACGCCGCGCTCCCCGCCCCGCCCCGCTCGGGGACTTTCATTCCGCCGGTCATTTAGAGTGTGCGACTTGACTTGCTGTGCCCTTTGTTGATTTCCATTTGTGACACACTCCAGATCAGCTCTGTCAGGCCTGCCTCCTCGAATCCTCGCAGCTGTCACGTCGGCGCAGGGGTCGTCTGATTGCTGCGGATCCTGAGCTCGGCCCCTCCGACGGGCCGCCGGCTTCCCGGCGAGGTCTTGTCAGCGCGATTGGTCTGGAGCCTGTGAACCCCCCCCGAGGGCACCCCCCCGAGCCTCTGCTCTCCAAAGTCCCCCAGCAATAGATGTCACCTCGGGGAGCATGGGAAGTCAGGAGATCTCCGGCTGGTGTCACCAGCTCCACTGTGTCACCCGCAAAGTGTCACTTCCACTCCTCCCCCCCCCGCCCCCACTCATAAAACGGGATCTGTCACTCTTGCCCCCCGCGTTCCGTTACCCACAGTCGGGATGTGGATCCTGACAGCCGCTCCACGCCTGCCTCGAAAATTGGAGGACGTGCATTCGATAAGGGCCACACCGCCGCTCGAGTCGGCACCTAACTACCCCGGCAAGGCATAACGCTCCGAGGCCTCCCAGGCGCCGGCGCAAATACACACCGTGTGTATCGTTTAATTACAGCCGACACATTTCCCCAGTTTCACAACGCTTGGCTTCTCGCTCCCGGCTCCTGCGGCCGACTCCCCGCCGCCGGATCGAGGAGGTTAAAAATCGGCCCCTCGCCGCCCACCTAATGGGGGACTTAGGTTCGCTGCTGGCTTTTCTCTCGGAAAATAACGTAACGTTCAGTTTTTTAAAAAATTCTTCTGTTCCGTATTAATTCAAACCGGCACTGATGCCAGAGGGTGCAGCCGGGTTAGGCTTGGGTGCGGACGTCGCGCGACGACTGCCTGTTTTGCGCGGATGCCAAAGCCCTGTGGTTCATCTCAAAATGACTCGACGTGGGGCCGGCCGGCGGTGTGTCGGCGCGCCGGTGTCGTCGGACCCAAAGGAGCCAGATTGAAATGCCACCTCCTGTCGTAACACTCCAGGTCAAGGTACTTACCTCGAATAGGTACGGCAGAGAAGCGCCAACCGCACAAACGGATAAATCGGCGTAAATAGCCCACCGCCGCCGGCCGCCTTAGAGGAACGTGTCGGACACGCGAACGTAAAAATGTAAGCGCGGTGGACCTGGCAGCAGAAAACAGCCACGGTTTCTGTACGATCGGCAGATTAAGTTGGAACGCACGTGTAGCTCTCATATCCAGAGGAAAGCTGCGCTTGGTCTCAGCTGTGAAAACAAACCGGCAGAGACGGCGGGCTGCTGCGGCGCTTTCTTCACCCCCGCACTCGTCATCCGTCCCAAGCCGCGGCGGAGATGTCGTGACCGGGCCACGGACCTCAGGGATGGCCACAGACTGCCGTGAGCCTTGAATTCCCCCTTTTCCCAACACCGCTTGTGGAAAATACGTGCAAAGTTGAGAATCGCAACTTTTTGCCTTTGGGCAAAAGGTAGGTTCAGCTCAGGTGTAAGTAACCAAATAAATTAATAAAAAAAAGCACGATTTAACAACACAGAAAGCAGCAAGTGGGCTGTTTCTATTAACTGCAGGCGGTTTCAGGATGATGAGGCCCTTTCTGGCCTTATTGAACCGTCACCCCCCGGCCCCCAGAGGTGGCAATATTTCTTCGGGGGGTGGGGGGGTCCGTGCCCCTTAACACGTCGTGCGTTTATCATTACGAAGCCACTTCTTCCTGCCCGTGTTTGTCGGCTGCCTCTGCGTTCGCCGACACTCCCGAAAACGCCAAAAACTTCAGTGCACGAATCGATCGGCGGTACATTATTTAACACGCTGAAAAACAGCTGTCGGGTCCCTTCGCGTTTTAGTCTGATCAATACAAATAACTTCAGACTGAATGTTCCACAACATTTTGGGCACAGCCACTTTAATAATATTTCATTCCACTTTTTTTTATTTATTTTTTTTTTTAAACTTCCCTTCAAACAGTTATTTCAGAAAGTGGTGCTTTTCTGGTCTGCTGACGCGGAGCCGGCCGACACGGACGGCAGGTGGCGTGACGGTTAACGCACCGGCGCATCCAATTAAAAAAAAAAAAAGCAAGCTGATGTAAGGATGTAATATTTTCTGATGAAATATTAAAAAATAGACATCGCTTTCTTGGCAAGGCGACTGGATCGGAAAGTGAGGCAAAGTTGTTCCGCGCAGCTAATTATAACTTCCAGTGAAACGCGCTGAATATATTTTAAGGTTCAGTGAAAAGGAAGAATAAGATTTGCATAGCTTTATCCGGGATGCTTTCCTTGAATTGTCAAAAACAATGTGGGTTTTCCTTATTGACACTCTGCCGCGCCACACGCCGAGCGCTGCCAGCGGCCGCCCCGCTATCGCGCCGTTTCATTTACCGCCCTAAGGAGGTGGATCACCTTCTCCCCAGCTGCACAACTCGACCGTCCACCACACATTTACATTTTCTTTCGCCTCATTACGGATTCTATAGAGCAGCTCATAATCGCTTATCGGACAGTTAATGGAAAATAAATACAGGTTAGGGGCTCCTGCCGCACCGGACCTTACGGAGCCCCT
The DNA here is from genome assembly GCA_900497675.1 of Arapaima gigas. Taxonomy (NCBI): domain Eukaryota; kingdom Metazoa; phylum Chordata; class Actinopteri; order Osteoglossiformes; family Osteoglossidae; genus Arapaima; species Arapaima gigas. The sequence goes on along the minus strand of UFQX01000569.1, from coordinate 225,986 downwards.
CCTCGGGCCCGGCACGTCGGCCCAGATCGATTCCGCCTCGACTCTCCGCGCCGGACGCACAGGCGCCGCTCTCGGGCCTTAAATTTAAAACCGGGGGTGGTCCGAGACGTTAAACTCTCGTTTGTAAAACAAGGAACTACATTTGTTTTTTTTTTTCCGGAGAAGCGCTTCGCCACCTACACACCGAGCTGCTCGTCGGTTTGCGTCGTTCGGCAAGTTGACGAACAAGGAGGTTAAACTGGATGCGGACTGTTAATGATCGCTCGCTCGGAGAAAAAGTTTACATCTCCTAATGCAAGTTCACCAATTAGTCCCGGCAGATGTACTTTTTCCACCGTTTGCAAAAAGTTGCTCTAATGGCACAGTTGTGGAATAAAGAGACGGCTTGAGGAACCGACAAAACGTGGAGAGAGGGGAGTGTAAAGCGTTGTCGCACGAAGGGCGCGGTGCCGTGACCCGGCGCTGGAAAATTGCAACCGACAGTTCCTACCTCTCTAAACCTGGGATTTGTTCAGATTCTCCGTCGGTTCGTCCTTTTTTGTCAAGAGGGCCGGTCTTCCAGTGCGGGACATGGAGTCTGAGGAGGAGCCGAGACAGAAAGACCCCCTCGAGTCGCACTGGAAGGGTGATTTGACTTAGGGCCCTTTGCGGTTTGACGGTTCCAGTCCCGGGTTCGGCTTTTCAGGCCCGGGCGGCGGCGTGCCGCGTGGTCCACGCCTGGTCCCGGGGCTGCACGGGAGCGACGGGAACGAGAAAATAACGTCTACAAGGGGGACTCGCCGAGCGTCTAAAGCAGGCAAGAACAACGCTGTTAGCGAGGCTCTTTACAGAGGCCCGTCCGCAACCCCGAGTGCAATCCGGCCCCTCCCGCCGGCCATCGAGGTCGCTATCGAAAGGCGTGAAACATCAGTACAAACCGCCGAACCCGGTGAAAAATGCGCTCTAATAACGGGGGGCTCGGGGAACCAGGTTTGCGGCGCAAAGTTTTCTTTCCTTTTCTCTATTAATCAAGCAAACCTCATATAACCTTAATATTCGCGGCAAAATGCGATCGAGCGTTTGGTCTGTTGGATTAAATCTCCATTATGCTAGTTATGGTTTAGTAACTCAGGTGCTTTGTTATATATGTGCACTTGTAGAATTTAGTTGCCCGTCTCCAGTTTGTCTCGTGTAGCGTTTTGTGTCCCTGTTTGTTCGTAGAACTAGGGGTTTGTCTCTGTGCCGGAACGAGTCGTCGGCGCGGACAGGCGAGCGGAACGTCTGCGCCCAGGCCTGCGTTCGAAATAAAAATGCGAATAAAAAAAAAGACGACGTAACCTAATTTAACCGGCTGCGTTTGTTTGTTTGTTTGTTTGTTTGTTTGTTTTTAACCGCCAACATCTGACATTCCTTAGATTCGCTGGTGAGTGCGGTTACCGTTGTTATAAATAACCTTTCGGCACAGCGTGTTGGAGGGGTGCCAAAGAAAGGACCCGTCCCGGGTGCGAAACACCCCAGGTACGACGCTGACCCTCGATCGAGGTATTTGTCCCGTGTTGATACAATACAAAACGCCCAGCTGTACGAATGGATAAATCAGCGCAAACTTATTTATCTAACACTGCGAACGACCGCCGCCGAGGTGAGGAGTCGACGCGCGGACCCTCGTGCGGGAGTGGGCGGAGTGCAGTCTGGATCGCCGCGGCTCCCCCCTTGCAGCGTTTCTGCAGCGTTAAAACCTAAGAAGAAAAATCGAGATGTTGCTGAACAACTATTGCCACACGTGGGGCGAAGCGGCGGGGGGGGCAACAATACAATCAGACTGAGGCCGCTTGTCCTCGCGAGCGGCGGCGGCGGCGGCGGCGGCGGCTTTCCACGCTGCGCCCGGCCGGCGGAGACTCCTCTGCTCCTGACACGCTCTCCGGAGGAAGATATAACAGGCCTTTATTGGGGCAGCCAGCGCTGCGAGATACGCCGAGAGTTTGCCTGACAAATTGAAAACGCGTCGAGTTAGGCGGCAACTGAAAAATCTGAGTAATAACACTCCTGCCGAAAATAAAGGAGCGCTTCCACATCATATCTGCGGAAAGGAAGCGCTTTTCTTCCCCCAAAAGTTAAACCGATTTGGCAGCTGTGCCGCCTGTAATGACTGAAGAGACAAATGAAGCTGTACCCTATTCGATTTGGAATCCGCATTATTCCCTTGATGAGATTTGCCATAAAAAAAAAAGAAAACAAAATCATTATAAATGAATAAATTACCTCGTCAGCTGATTCATTATTTCGGAAGTGCGCAGATGTCAGGCCGCTTGTAACCTGGTTCATCTATCGTGCAAAAAAAAAAAAGAGCGAGAGAGAGCGATGTTTCACTCCTATTGTGATCCCATCTGCGCCTGACTCAGTTGATCAGCGGCGTCACCATCACCATCATCATCATCATCATCAATACGGAGGTGAAAACAGCAAACTGCGCCCGCGTGCGTGAGCGCGTCTGTGTGTGTGTGTGTGTGTGTGAAAAGACGGTCGCACAGGGCTGTGTTATCACGCGAGCCGCTCCGCTACAAGCCCCTGACAGCCCATCCGCACTCCTCTCCTCAAAGTGCTTCCAATTAGAGCTCCTCCTGGCAATTCCCGTCGGGTGACGGAGCGCAGAACATCGTGGACGGGAACCCCGAGCGCCAAGCGGCGACCAGCTGTATAATCATCACGGCCCCTCGGGGGGAAGTGCTTCTAATAGGCCAGCTTATGGGTGGAGGACGGGGAGAAAGGCGTCGCTCCGACCTACGTGGCCCTAATTGCCGAGTTAATCCGTCACATACGTGCAACAGGCAGATATGTGGAAATATATCATTAGACCAATTTAAAAACAGCTGTAGGACAATAAGCGAGGCTCCGCCGGCTGCACGTCGTGCGGAGGGGTCAGTCTCCCGTACCCGGGGGTATCAGCTGGAGCCCAGACGCCGCGCGTGGTGGGATTTACGCAGCAGCGGCGCTCGCGCTCCTGTCCGCACGTCGTCGTGGAATTTACGTAGCGGGAGCATCCTGGGAGTAGCTTCCGGAAGGCTTCCGACTTGACGCCCTTTCTACACGTCCGTTGCGTTTTAAAGCAGAATTCACACACACGCACCGCTTTGAAAAGCCCTGCTCGACAAGACTCAAAGCGTTACGTTTCCAGAAGGTTCCTCAGAAGCTCCATCGGTCCCCGCGTGCTGTTCGGCGGTCCGAATCACACAGATTATTATTATTTTGGAGGTGAAACAAGGCCGCCACGAGGGCAGCCCGGCGTACAAATCTTACTCGAACCTCGGCCAGGTGCTGGCTGGGATCGCGCGCTTGAGGGCCAGCTGGAAACCGGAGCTTGCGCCACTAGATCGTCCGCTCCCAACACCTTATGGTTCGAATCCCATTTCGCAGCATCAGAAGGAAGCGCTGCTGCCCCGACGTCACGTCGGGGGTCTTGAAAGAGACCCTCAGATTCTGCGCACCCTCTGCTTCTTCGGCGTGGGCTGCAGACTCGCACTCCATTCCGGTTGTGTGAAACCAGCTCATATACTACAAGACAAAGTACATCAGTCTTTATGGATTTTCTTTCATTATCATTTCATCTCTCACTTCTTCTCTTGCGTATGAATTATTGAGAGGGAGAAACGGTGCTCCCAGAAGACAAGCGCCGAGAATTACACGGGTGGGATCAAACCATAAACGTCGTAACGCACAACGAAATAAAACGAGGGAACCGGCGTTTCGGTCCGTAAAAAAACCCAACACGTCCAGCATAAATGACTAAATCCGAATTTTACCCGACGCCGAGGACTCGAGTGGCGGCCATTTTCCAAGTCATCAACAAGTTGGACGAAAGCTAATAAGAACATGTGGAGCGGCGCAATTAATGTTTAAAATCGCACGGTTTCATACGCGGTAAAAATAGAACTGTCGTCGGCGCCAGACAAGTGAGGCGGAGAAGGGATTGTGGGTAATTAAGGTTCGAGAGCGAGAAGACAATACCTCAGTTCCCAGAGGTTCCCCGTAACAGACAAAAATCATAGAGGAATCCCCTCTGAGGTTGTCAACAGGCTCCAAATTAAAGAGGGTGTCAAAGGTTGCAAAGTTCTTCCACAGGTTTAATTCCAAAGTTATAAATACCAATCAATATCTCCGACTCGCACAGCCGGGATGTGCGCAGGAAAATGGGTATTGCAACTCTCACTGCAACTTTATTAAAGACCTTTTAACCCGCCTAAGATGTTCGCTTAAGCACGGCTCCGTTTCTGCGAGGAAAATCAAAACAAATCACACCTCCACGCGCATCGGTTCCTCGGGGACGAAGCAAATGGGGGAAGGGAGGGCCGACTTCACGGCAGACCGAAACCAAAACTCGCGACCCGGGAGCTAGCGTTGAAATCGTTCCCTTTTCTGGGTTTTTTTTTTTTGCTCTAAGTTAAACAAGTGTACAGTCTTGGAAATAAAGTCCAAAATATGAATACAAAATTTCCCCCACCCCACACACACACACCACCCGGTCAACTAGCGTTTGTCTATTTGCGCCCAACAGCCTCGGATGTGTTTACGACGTGGCGCCGGGTGCAGGGTTTGTCCGGTAGGGGTGGATACCTGCTAGTTGTGCTAGCCAGCAGCCCAACCCATCATCCGCTATTGGAGTAAATTGAGAAGTGCTGGAAGAGAACAGAGGAAGTTATTGGGTTATGGTTCGGTAAACGTCAAGTAATGAAAGCTTGTTTCGAGAGGCCACGGCGCAAACTGTCAGCGCCGGATATCAAAGCTGACGGCAGGTGGCCAAAAAAAAAACCCTCGTGCGAGCGGAATCCGTTAAACTACCCATTTGCTGGGAGCTTATCGAGGGTGGGGTGGGGACGGGGGGGGGACCCAAACAAACGCTTCTCGGGATCTCGAATTTCTGCTCAAAATAACGGCGATAGACGTGACAGAGGGCAAGAGTGGGAAAAGAAATGAAGAAGCCTTTGAAAAAATAAAGTTGCTGTTACTTCGCCCAAAATCCCAAGTCGCTTTCATTCTGACCGCTCAGACTTACCGCGTGCAAAAACAAAGGTGGACCGGGCTTTTTAGAGCGCCGACGCAAATGGCGCCCGTTGATTTCGCAAGTTTGAATTCCGAGCCAAAGCGCAAAGACGCCCTGACGCCGCTGACCAAAGGACGGCTAAAACGGGGGGAAAGGGGGAGGGAGTGATGAACGGACCGCCTCGTACGCCGGCCGACTACGCCAGGCTTTCACGAGTCTCAGCTCGAAAACGGCGGTGAGCCGCGTTGCGGCCCTCAATCCGAGGCCCCGCGATCTTCACGCGCCCTTCCCAACCCAAAGGCCATGTTCATTTTCTCTGGACAACCCCTCTGGGGCCATCAGCCAAACCTCGGGTCACCGCAGGTGGAAGAGGCGCCTCGTCCCCGTCTCGTCTCAAAGCCGCACGGTCCGGACCGCTCAGATGTTACCGCTCAATTGTCCCCTTTCCATCTCTCGCCGATCACCCCATTACAAGCGGAAACAAAAGCAGCTTTCAAAAGCAAGCCTGAAAACCCCGACAGCCTCATCCGTCGTCCTCCCACAACGGCGTCGGCGTCCTGGGCTTCGAAGTAACAGCGACGTGGAAGGAGGAAAAACCGAATTAAAAGATTACGATCGTCCATTCTGAGCCCAATATTGCGAGCTTCATTACTTACCGCCGCGGTGGCTTTTCCCGGGACCCGAGCGACACGTCGCACGTCCGCCCATCACACCTGAGCGGAAAACAAGACGACGGCAGTTTGGCATCCCTGCCAGATGCTCACCCCAGGCTCAGAAAGCAGCCGGCAACATCTCTTCCATATAACAAAGGGCAACCGTGTCGATACTCCAGACGCCCCCTCCCCTTCCCAAAAGACAGGGGATTGTTTTTGTTTTTTTTTTTTTCCTGGCCTTATCCTAGACACACTTATTTTTATGTAACCAGTCAGAAAACCGGACCACGAGAATTTATTCCCAGTTGCGAGCTTGTCAGCAACAACAAAAACACGACAATTAAGATACTGTCGACGCGGCGCGGCGCGTTTACGTAAATTCAGAATAGTTCCTAAATTGATCTGTGCACCGACCTGCGCAGTGGTCACTAACAAGAACGGGGGGGGGCGATACGCTGTGATTTTTTTTTTTTTTTTTTTGTGACGGTCGCCTTAAATGCCACTTCAGTCCACCCTTCTTCGCGACGGCTTTAATGGGGTGTTTCTCAATAACCGGCCCGCAACCCGCCGAGCTGCAATACCGTCCGCCGTGACAGAACGCAGCAGTTACGGTCACTCGAGTCGTCCGGCGGTCACAAATCTCGCCTCCGACGGCGAGACGTGCAATCTTCTTACCGAACGCGAAGGTGCTCCGCGCGGCCTGTTGCCAAGGTGACCCCCGCAGCACCAATTATTTGGGCTCGAGTCGGCTTCGGCACATCCATCTCGCCGCAAATCGGGGGGCCGGGCACCTGCAAAGACTAACTTTGCTAAATTCCGGGGGGGTCCTCAAGCGTGTCGCCCGCAAAGCGGAGGAAATGCGAGCGCTTAATAAGGCCTTAAAATCATCAAGGGTTGTTTGAAAAGGAGCCGCGTTTCTGCAGCACAGATGAGTGTGTGACGGGCGCGGGGTGGGGTCACCGTGTTTATTTGTCCCCTGCTTTCCAACACAGTGCTTTCTTATGCGAGCTTTAAGATTGCTCACAGCAGGCCATTTGCTGGAATATTTTTCTCTTTTTTTGATAAATTGAACTGCCAACCCATCGACTCGCCGTTCACAGCTAAGAATAAAAATACAGATACAGGGACTGGGGCGCCATTCGCGCTTCAAAACGGCAAAACAACAGCGCTCGGTGGTCGGCTGTCAGCGGACGAACCTCTTTCACCTGCTGCTTTAGTGTCCGGCGACGGCTGACTTGATAATATTATACCTAAAATTACAGTTAACAAGGCGGGACCCTTCCTGGGGATTAGATCTAATAAGTGATTTTTCCAGCACTCCTAAACTAGCCACAAAAAAACCTTTGGACTTTTATTATTGGCTCATTTATTACACTCAACAGTAACTTACAACGTTGCGTTTCTTCCCAATGGTCCAGCTGAGTGTGTCGTACAGCATCGGTTCACAAAAACAGACTCGAGGAAGGGCAAGAACTGAGGTTCAAACCCAAGTCCTTCTGGTTGGAAAGTAACAACTGTCACCAACTGTATAGCCTGTCTTATAAGTTTATAATATTTCAGCAGTCTGTGTGTTTATGACACAGGATTTTTTAGGAGGAAGGACATCGTCCAACAGCATCGTTCATTTTGAAAAACCCCTAATACTTCCTTAAAGAGGGTCAACGCTGAGAGCAGCTTTTCCCTCCATTTCTCACCTCAGACCAGTTGATTCTCTGCTGTAAATCGTGACCTTAAATAATCTGCCTCATTTTGTCTTTTCGCCCCTTGCCCTCCCCCCCCATTAAACCCCAAACACGTTATTTTTCGCACCCTTCAAATGAGCGCCGCTCACAGATGGAAAAATCGATGGCAAGACCGGCCGGTCCGATTGTGTATTTCATTTTGACAGAGAATGGACGGTTAGGCTTTTTAAATTTCATTACACACTTTCCACCGTGGAAGAGCACCGGTGCCCCAGGAAGGGTTATTAACCAGTTTTAAGTGAGAGGCCGGTGGGAGAGAGCTGGCATTAGCGCCATCCGCCGATCCTCTGCCATCTTTTATGACCGTATCGTTCACCCGGACGTCAAGGCCCCGGCAGCTGCCACACGGGCCTGTCCTTTGTTTATAAAGCGAACAGATAAACAGCGGGGGGATCAACAGGAGAAACGCAGAGATCGGGCTCAAGGAAGTTTGCTGCCAGAAAAAAAAAAAAATTACCGATAAACGCCGCACAGCACAATGTTAATCCTTATAAACAATATTTATGTCCAAACAAACACGCTATAAAATTGGAGGGAAATGACATAATCTAATTCCGCGCTAGTTGCAAAGGTAATGAGGTTTGGGAAGGGGAAAGGTGCGATGACCTGCCCACAGGGCTCAGGTGCGACTCCCCGAGTCTCAGGTGTGTCGGGCTGCCTGGTGAGATGGGTAAATGAAATATACTTACGAGTGAGCATCTGCTCTCAGCTGCTTATATATGTTTAAACATTACAGCTCATCCCCCACACTTATTCCAGTAGTAATATTAAAAAATAGCAGAAGGAAATGAGAAGATCCAGCCGCTGATGGACTGCGTACAACCCGAAAGACCACGTCCCAGTGCTGAGCACCGAGGACACTGGTGTAAAATACTTAAAAACTGAGGTAAAAGGTACATTTTAACAGGCACGTGTGAGAACGATGGACGATTGTGAGATTCCTGCAAATCCTGGACTGAGACCTTAGAGCTGGTGGTGGAAGAGAATGATCCACAGGTGGCCTGCAAGGGGTCCACGGTCCTGGAGGAAGGTGGTCTGAAAAGTTCCACTGATCTCACCCTCTTCTGCTAATTATTAGGTTATTGACAACAAAACCCACCTTACCTGCATCTCCAGGTGTACGATGCAGAAGTTGCACAGAAGAAGCTGGAAAACACGTAGAAACGAGCAGATAGAAATAAACTCGAACGTTTTCAGTGAAGTGCGGCGTAAAGCAGTTCCGCAGAGTACAGAAATTTACTTGTGTCTGTAATGAACGACGTGCTAAAGATCAGTTTATTCGGACCCCGGTCTGCCGAGTTCCTTCTCCGTCTCGGTTGTTCCCTTTTCGTTGGTATGGTTTTACCTGATCCAGGTAAATTAGGGAGGGCAATAAAAGCTGCTGCCTCCTCCTGGGAGTTAACTTGTTCATGAGGCACCGGCTAACTGAAGCAAATGCTGGCGGGTCGATCTTCGCTTGAAGGTCCTTCAGCTTTCTTCACATCCACAGCAGAGGTCCTTAATCCTTTCTAACCTTTTATAGTTCGCATCCCGCCTTGAGAAGCTGATGAAACCTAAGGACCCCCGCCCCCCACCTCCAGACACCTGATCATAAATAAAACATCGCGCTCAGTTCATTGTGCGGACAACTGATTATTTTCACAACAGCATGGTGATATTTTATTTGAGTCGGCGGTAGGTTATTTCCACCGCAACTTTGCGTTCCGCGGACCCCCTGAAGGCGGACAGCGGACCCCCGAGGGGTCCCCGGACCCAGGTCTAAAGGCAGCGCATCCCGCCCGGTCTCATTTGCTGCAGTAGCGTCTCGGCCGGACTTTCGGAAGCCGCCGCAAAGCCCGGCGGTCAGGAACCTACGGCTCATTTACCACGAAAAGAGAGGGAAACCGGCTCATCCGCCAGCGCATAAAGGGGGGCCTTTAGTGCGTTTATTTACACTCCGACATGACGCGTAGCTAAGTGGATGTAGACGCCCCGTTTGTAACTGTCGTTGAAGATTACGCTCCTGATCCAGAGCTTCGCCGCGTCCCGGAAATGAGACAATTACGCAGAAGGAACACGAGTCGAGCGAAGGTCCAGCAGGGCGGTAAACGAAAAACATATATTCTAAGCAATCGGACGTCTTCCTTTGAGTTTATATAGGATAAGGAGGATTAGGGAAGCACGCTTGTTTTGGAGCGTAATTTGACAGATGTTGGCTTCGGCGTCTGTTTCCCCCCGAGCGAGCCAGCAGGCCTCGGAAACACGTCGCCGGTGGCCGCAGATGATGAGCGACGCCATTTGGACGCCATTTCGGGTGGGGGGGGCGGGACAACAACCTCGCCGCGCTGCGCCCGTTTCGCCCGCCTCGTCCCCGGCATCGCGGGAAACTAAAAGCAGCCATGTTTCATCCGTCGCTCACCCCTCCCCATCTCGCCGCATGCCTCGACGCCCACCAGATCATTCCGGAAGACATCTTCCGTCTTCCTAAACCAATAAATGTCCGAGAAAATTGTTATTTACTGCAGGCGCAAGAACATCTCTCATTTTGGAGAGTGCTCACCAACAGATGTCCAGGATGTATGTTAATGCTTTTAGGTGAAATGACAAAACGCAGAAAAGGGGAGGCAATCAGAACAACGCAAACATCATAACGCGCATAACAACAGCGGCGTCCAGGCTCTTTATTGCCACGTGCGGCACGTTTAACTTTCAGCGCTTTGCGTCGACGCGTCAAAAGTGTTTTAAAAAACAAAGACGCATCCGTCGGTGCCGATGGTTTCCGACGAGCTTAATCTACACGGTAAATGTGCCGCGAGCGCAGATGGCGGGCGAAACGAAACGCCCGACTGCAGACCGTATCTGAGGCGAAGCAGCGCCGTGCAGCGCCGGCTTAACTCGGCCGGCATGAGCTATGTTTTCTAATCTAAGATTTATTACCCATTAGTAAACTCAGAAAGTCATTACAGTTCATTGTGCGCTCAGCTTGACATTTTATTAGGACAAATATCCCAGCTGAACATGGCACTTATTCCAGAGCAGTATACATAAATGTGCTCGTATGGTGTGATGTTATCCCCATTCTGCTAAAAGCCTTCTGGAGGAGCGTTATTGACAAAACGGCCCATTAAAAAATCTACAAAGCAGCGATCGGAAGGTAACCTTCCTCGCGCCGCTGGGCCGCTACCTAAGTCCGGGGTAGATGCGAATCGCTCGCCCGTTTGCGCCCACGGCTCGGCCCGCTCTGCCAAGAAGGGTCGGAGGTGTGGGAGAGCGGGGAGCGAGACCCGAGCGCTCGGGTTCCCGACACTGCCGCGATCCGGCGCTCGGAGGTGTCGATTTCGGACCCCCCCCCCCCCCCCCCCCCCCCC
>UFQX01000569.1:192974-215186 GCA_900497675.1 Arapaima gigas | reverse complement strand
GCCCCCCCCCCCCCCCCGCCGGCACGGTCCTCGAACCGCCCCGCGCCCCCCGATGAGGCCTCGCAGCCCCGCTGTCATAATGAATCACGCAGATGATCTGTATTTATTTTAAGTGCAGAGCGGCCCAGCAGTCCATCCTCGCAGACCTCGCGTGACCTCCGCCGCCGCTCTCTCCGTTAAATGAGTTTCCCTCCACTCAGCCCCTTCGAGGGGGATACAGTATCTGGGAGGAGGCCGTGGAAAAAAGCCGAAAGGAGATGCAATTAGGGCCGCCCATTCCCGGCCGGTTGTTGTGGAAACAAATGACCTTGGCAGCCGAGGCTGGATCCAGGTAACGTCGCTCCCTGCCTCCGCATCGCAGTCTCGCCCTCGCCGCACCCCGGCGTTCGCGGAGGGAACGAGCGAGAGAAATTACCCGCAAATGACCGGGCGCGAATGCAAATCGCACCCCAGAGCCGCAGTGATTTATGTCACGGGGCGCTTTTGCGCTAGGTTCAAATTCCGGGAAGGGCCCCTGCGGCTGGACCCTCGAGGAAGGTGTTTAACTTTGGCAGAAACACCCGGCAGGACGAAAGAAAAAGGATTGAATATCGGGTAAAAAATCGGACGCGACCCGAGCGGCTCGGGCCTTAAATAAATGATGTGTTATATAGTTGGACCGGTGGCAGCAGCAGGTATTTATTCAACTGACTTGCGATTTCATTAAAACGCGGAAAAGACGCGCAAACAAAACCGGCGTCGCCCTGCGTGGATCGGCGCGTTTGTGCTGCGATGAAACCCAACCCGCGTTCAAGCTCGGGGGTTTCCGTTCGCTTCATTCGCCCACGGTGTTGCTTTCGTCCCCGCGAGTGTTTACTTTGTGTCTCGCTGAGTGTTAATGGTTCGTACGGCTGTGCCGAGTCGATCCAGCGTGCCGCATATTTAGGCCTTTTCTCGCCCGCCTGACTCTTTTCTCCAAACCAGCTTAGCGTTCGGCGACTTGCGCTGATTTACCCGTTTATGCAACTGGCTAATTTTCACCGCATCAGCTCAGGTTCGGTACCCTGCTCGCGGGTACCACAGCAGGAGCGGCTCCGACGGCAACGCGGAGCCTTTTGCCGACACGCCACCTACCGTGCGCCGCACTCACGTTTGCTTATTTACGGGCAGCGCCGGGTCGGAGCGAGACAGCCCGGCGCGGAGGAAAAAGGTGGAAAAAAAAATAAATGCGCCGAGATAATAAACGATAGAAAGATGAGGTGACGAAGGGTGAAGATGTTTCCAAAAACTGCCGTTCGAATGGGAGTCTGCAACGTGTTGTCTTATTCCCGACAGTTTTGTTGGCGCGACGAAACCCTCCGTCGTAGCGGAAGGACAGAAACGCCGGAGTTCAGAACAGGGCGGGTGCGAGGGTGAAGCCGAAATGCATAGCTTGGGTGGAGACCGCAAAAAAAACGTTCCTCCCATTGCAGGGTCACGGGTGGTGCGGAGCCTATCCCGGAAGTGCAAGGCGCCCACCGGTGGATTCCGGCCGTCCTTTTCACAACAAGCAAGGCCTACGGGCGATGAAACATAACTCGGCGACGACGCTCCTCCCGCGTCTTTTGTTTAGCTCAGGACGGACACGTCGCTCCGGCCTCCCAGAGACGAGTCAACAAGCCGACTGCCAGCCGTCTGTTGGGCGCTCTGTCTGATGGGCACCGGCCAGCCATCCGCTCCCGGTGCCATGTGCGTCACGGGCTGCTCGCTCAGACCGTCTGCTGTAGCCAGTCTCGCGACGCCGCTGGCCCCGGGACCTTGCTAATTGCCTTGGACCCGGGGTGCCGGGGCGAGGCCTCGGGAGCGGCAGAGCCGCGAGACGACGGCCGCCGACTTCGCTGGCGACGGCGACCTGCGCCCACGGAAACCCGGGCGGCGATCTCATCCGGAGCCTCTGCGGCATCGCGTCTTCGTGACACGCCTGCACCGCCTCTATGTTTAAAAGCGCAATAAAGGTTGCGAGGCGGGCGGCGCTATCTGCTGAGATTTCCCGAAAATCGTTTACCTGCAGTTAAGACACTAATTCAGTTAAGAGCGATTTCATCGACGTCCTGTAAACGCCTGAAATGCAGCCGGCGAAGCGACGGTAAATTAACCTCACCTACGGTGTCGGCCACCTGCTGAATATTTCACACATGCAACCAGCTCACAGCTATAAATTTAAATTAATGCATTAAAATTGGGAAAAGAAAATTCAATCCACCTTCTTCTGTAAACCAACGGCTGCGCTTCGGCTTCGGGTGCCAAGAACCTGGGGATTTGGCGAACGTGGGCCTCTCCGACCCAAAGAGACATATGAACAGGCAATGCACTGCGCCGCTCGGACTATCTACAGCCTCTCACACGCACGCACACACACACACACACACACACACACACACACACACACACGCACGCACAGTAATCCATACATTTGTTTTTAAATCAGATCCTTCCCTTGTCGCGTGACCAGGGTCGGCAGAGCCTATAAAAACTATTCACGCTCCTTGTATTTTTTTGTCCATGTTTCATTGTTTTACAACATTGAATCACAGTGGATTTAATGAGGCTTTGCCGACACACTCATTGTGGGGAAAAAAAGATTCAAATGTCAGAACGAAAATTCTACAAATTGATATAAATTTATTACAATTGTTAAACACAAAATTACTGACTGCAAAAGTGTCCCCCCCCACCCCCCTTCCAGTCAGTATTTAGTAGAGGCGCCGGCAGCAGTTACAGCCTTGAGTCTGTGTGGACGCTGCAATTTTCCTTTGCAAAACTGCTCAGGCTCTGTCAAGCTGGAGAGGTACTGTGAGTAAACAGGTACTGTCAAGTCCAGCCACAAATTCTCAGTCGGATTGAGGTCTGGACTCAGGGGCTCACCTTTTCTAAGCCACTCCTGTGTAGCTTCGGCTTTACGTTTTGGGGTCATTGTCTTGCTGGAAAATAAATCTTCTCCCAAGTCGCAGGTCTCTTGCAGCTGGCCGTCCTCCATGGTTTCCCTCATTTAGCTGCGTTCGTTTCACCCTCAACCTTTGTAATCCTTCCAGCTCCTGCTGCAGAGAAGCATCCCCGCGGCATGACGCTGTCACCACCGTCCTCGACAGCATGTTTCTGATGACACGTTTGGCTTATGTCGAACATAATCATTTAGCGTGATTACCAAAAAGCTCAAATTTGGTCTCATCAGACCACAGAACCTTCTTCCACTTGACTTCAGAGTATTCCACATGCCTGTTGTCAAACTCTACCAAAATGTCATCTGAGAGTTTTTCAACAGTGGCCTTCTCTCTGGTAATTTCCCAAAGAGCTGCAACTGGAGAAGCACCCGGGCAACAGTTGGGTTCACAGTCTCTCCCATCTCAGCCGCGGGAGCTGATAACTCATTCAGACTTGTCTTACGTCTCTTGCTGGCCTCCCTCACTAGTGCTCGCCTTGCACGGTCACTCAATTTTTGCAGACAACCTGTCGTAGACGGATTTAGAGCTGGAACATATTTTTTCCCACTTTTTAGTGACTGTGCAGCAGTCGAGGGATATTTAGAGGCTCAAGAATTTTCTTGTATCCATCAGTGGGACCTTACATTACAATCACTCGAAACACCCTGTCTGCCCACGGGCGATCTCCATTTACCTAACCGTGTTCCTTCTAAAACCAATGGGCTGAACCAGTGATGATCCAAGTGTGTCGTAGTGAAGGGGGAGAATATTAGGGCATTCGATTATTTTGCGTTTTGTAATTGTGATGAAGTTAGATCGGTTCGTAGGGGTTTCTTTTCACTTTCACGTCTGAGTTTCTGATGATCAGGGTTTAAAAAAAAAAGCTCAGTTAAATCCCCTGTGGATCAGTGCTGTTAAACAAGAAAAGACGAGAAGGTCACCGGCGGGGTGAGGTGGGCACTTTTTGTACGCCCTGTAAATACATCAAACAGCCGCTTTTTGGGTGTTTACCATAGAGAACCAGCTCTCGGAATTCATATTTAATAATTCAAAAGGCTTTCGCTGAGTCCGCAGATGAACGCAAAGCTATTTTAAGGTTATTGGGACGATGTCGGCGATTTACTTTCTGCCACTTTCTGTTAGTTAACCCTCAGCGGCCGTCCGGCTTGAAAACGATTAAACCGAGAAGGAATGACAGTTTGCAAAAAATCAAAGGCCTTTAATGTAACGATCCCGTTTCGAAAAGGCAGCATAAAGTAAATAAACCGACGATACCGCTGATTTCATTGACAGGCAGGCCTTAAGATAGGACCGGATCGGCTGCCACGTTTGAACGGAATAAAATGCTAAGCAGGTCTTGTAACCGGTTGGTTGCCCTTTCAAGTCCCACCTTGTTGTGGTGTCCTCGGTTAAGGCGCCTGCTGTCTGCCGAAGAGTGAAAAGTTGCTCGTCTAACATTGGAGGCCGTTTTGCCTAAAGGCGTCAGATACATAGCAATTTGTGAACATACCGGATGCAAACGGTCACTGTGGCCTTAAGTTATACAGTACTAGAGCGTTCGTGACCTAAACTGGTGTCAGAAGGAGGATGGCTGTGGCGATGCAGGTGAAGGTGGACGACCCTGAGCATCTCCGACGAATTTGGACTTCACCTAGAAGCAATGTTGGCGAGAAATGCACACGTGGGGCATAGGGGAGCGCTGCGGGATTCTGGGGACACCTGCTCAGTGTGTGCGTGCGTGTGTGTGTGTGTGTGTGTGTGTGTGTGTGTGTGTGTGTGTGAGTGAGCACTCGACACCTGGTTCTATCCACACACCACAGACGGCAACGGAACAAAGAGACATTTCCACCATTTAATGCTCAACTGCTTCACTTGGTTCTAATGTAATACGTATTGATTTTCATGGTTTCTTTCAAATTCTAATTACGCTATGACTGGTTGCTAAGTGCTAAACGGGCTTTTACTCATTAGGACCAGGTAATTGAACCAATGACTGGGGAATACCGAGGAATCTGGAGCGTGTCCCAGAACCGTGCACCGAAGCTCTTCCATATTCTTGTTAACTCGGGAGGAGGGGGGGGGAGGGGAGGGGTCTTCCTGACATAAGTTGCGACGCTGCTGGAAGTCCTCAACTAGTCGCAGGAGGATGGTGGAAGTGGAAATTGTCAAAGTGTGACACTTTCGTGACAAGATTTTTTTTTTTCCCTCCCCCCCGCTAAATTTTGCATGAGTTCCTCAGTCTCCCGCCTGCCAGGGGTCATACCGAACGCTCGGCGCTGATGCGGTCGCTTTGCCAGCGTCGGAATGTTAACCGGCCATCAGAAAGCTGACAGGCCTCGAGACGTCGGATGCTAGTTAAAGTCCACGCTCGGCTGTCCTTTCGAAGGGCGGACGAGCGGCGGAACGGGCCGACGCTAATGGCGGGACGGAACAAAAGCACGGGTGCCTTTGACGGCGAGGTCCGGGAACCGAACTCCGACCTTCGACCCGAACACGTCGTTCGAATATCACCCGCGTCCGTCAACCTCATTCCCGCCGCTGTTCTAGAGAGGTCCTGTTTTACGGCACAGTGCAACACTGCATAATCTCGAGTCCGCTTTCCCACACCGGCGACGCGGCGGTGAGCGAAACACGGAAAAACCCCGTTCTCCTTAATAAGGTCTCCGGAAATAATAGCGAGCGAAACTTTTAAGTGGACAAAATTCGGACTCCTTCGACAACTGTCTGAGGACTATTCATTAGAACACGAGGAGCACTGTATGTATTCATTATCCCATTTCCAGCGGTGGTCCGCTTTAACGGCTGCCAGACATGGCGGTAACCAGCACTTCCGCGGCACCTGTCTGGCATTACTCAAGGTGTGCGGAGGGCTTTAATAAACACGCTTCCTTGCCATGCTGGACAACTTTAACTTTCCAATTAAGAAATCCCCGGAGGTTTCCTCTTACAGCCCCGTGTCAATCACAATGATCCTCGCTGTCATTGCAGCACCGGCACGACACATTCCCCTGTCTGTAAAAAAACACTGCCCCTATCCAGCTCTTAACCGGAATCACTCATTCGTATATTACATTCATAAATATTTTATCGCACTTATAAACAAATTTAAACCTCACCCCCCCACCGGCACCACCACCAAAACGGCGAAACTTCTGCTTTCGGCATTTGGCTCTGGCTCCCTTGCTGGCGTTGTTTTCCGAGATCAGTAACAGCTTAGCGTGACCAGACTGCTCCACTTCTGCTGTTTCAGCACGTGGGTGTTTGATCGAAGCCCCAGGACAGCGCCGGGGATTAACGAACCCGAGAAACGCGACGAGAGCAGACGGAGGGAGAGGCACCCATGCTCCCCCCGCGGGGCCCGGTGTTTGCCAGCCGCCTGGCCGTATAGATAATCTGTGCCTGGGCTGCTGAACCCCCGTGGTCCATCTGTAGCTGAGATCACACAGAGGGAGGCCCGTCCAAATGAGGAGATCGAAGGCAAAGCCGCGGGGGGCGTTGGTGGGCGGACACGTCCGGCAGACGATGCCATATTGTCCCAGTGACGGCGAGTCACGTGACCGGGATGCTCGGCTCAAACTGGACACGGCGGCGATGTCCGGCTGGGGACCAGATGCCGGGATGAGGTGTTCTGGTAGGATCAGGGAAGAGGAGGAGGAGGAGGAGGAGGAGGAGGACACTGCAATAAACAAGGAGAAACCGCAGCATCTCGCTGAGATTTGCAAAGAAAGATCCCGACCGGCCAATAAGGACCCAAACAACAAGGTGCATAGATAGCTTTTCTCAAACCTCCCATTATAATCCGTATTCACACTTGGAGGGATATTAGGGCACCGCTTTTGCCGCGCGGCGATGAACAGAATAAGCCGTACCAGACGTCATCTGTAAGCAACTTTTCTGTACGTAACCGCATCTCCTTCTTCTACCGCGGATGCCGACCCCACCGTTTGACGCTGCTTCGTATGTCGAATATTTAGGCAGGGCCGTTCGCCCCCGTGAGCAAGAATACAGCCGACCGCCGAAGTTAAATTACCCTCACGAAGAACTGGGCGTCGCGGTCGTCGCGCGCGACAGCTTCGGCGCCCGCAAACCTGTCGGCCGCGTCGCTTTCTGCCCCGTCATTACCGGGGGCCGCGAACACTGCGGGATTAACTTTCTGTTTAACCTTTTTTTTTTCCTCGCATAAAAGCTTTTGCTGGCGGCACCTCGGGCGAAGGTGGGGCGTCGGATAAATGATGGCGCGCTGATTAATTTTTTGCTGCAATTAAAGGGGTCCTTTACCGCCAGGTCCGGGCACCGTCCGTGGGTGGGCACCGGATGCGGCGAGTGAAAAAAAAAAAAAAAACCCGAGTGCGAGGAGTTGCAGGATTCCGTTGCTCGAACGCCAGGTGTGAAGCCGCTTGAACGGCGAGGGCGCCTTCTACCGCGTGCCCCCGTGTCAGGATTGAGATGTTAATGGATGTAAAAGACATTAGATGCGCCAGCGGTGTTGTCAGTTACCGCCGTCAGCGTATCAGGCCTCCGTACTGGCAGATCTTTCATGCAAAAAGAATAAATAAATACAAACAGGGATTCGGCGGCAGGGCGAGGGTTTAACAGCTCCGCCAGCGCTGCTTTCTGCGTGGAGACAAGGGCGAGACGGTTCTGAGGCAAGCAGAGCGGCAGGCGGCTCCGGAGGCCTCTCGCTCTCCTGGAGGGTGTGTGTTCACGGCGAGCGTTTCGCCGCGCTCGTGTTATTCGCACTTCTGCTTCTCCCCTCGGTTCCGCGCAGGGGGCCGTCACAGACGGGTAACTCGATTAACAGTCTCTGCCGTCCAGCCTGGTCTCACCTTCCCGCGACCTGTGTGTCGGAGGGCGTTTGCGTAGCCGGCGGCCCCTCCGCACACAGGTGTCAAGGCGGGGGTCGTGTCAGAGACTTCGAGGGTCACCGTCGAGCGCCGGCACAACCGCAAATGAGCCCATCGACCCTGTCTGCCCCGGCACCGGGTGTTGCTGAGCCCTCGCTCCCGGAGCTCCGTTCGTCTCCGCCGTTCCTCTCGGGGAAAACCGCCGACCTTGTATGACTGCCGACGGTTCTTCTGGCATTTATTGCATCACCGGCGCACCGTAACGTACCTTTTTTCCAAATTTATTGAATCCTGCATTAAGCCAATTTGAATTTGAACTTGAAACCCTTCGATGTCTAGATAAAGTACGACATAATATCAACAGTGAAACAAATTCCAACACCCTCTTCATTATGAGCACATTTTCACCCGGGAAATATATTTCTTCAATTGCTTTCACTCTCTAAGATCAGTACAAAAGCTCACGTTTCTTTGTTTAATCTACACAAGGCACCAAAACACACTTTTTGTTAAGGCCGCTGTACACTGAGCTCTAGGGTTTGAATCCCAAGTCCCTCTGTAGTACCCTTGATGGAAGCACTTACCCTGAAACTGCTCTGGGAAAAACAGAAATAATAATAATAATAATAATAATAATCATCATCATAATAAACGGGTAAATCGCTGAAAGCAGCCTTACAAATTGCTTTGGAGAAAAACGGCATGAAAACGACTAAACACAACGCAAATCTCACGTTGAACACCCTGCAAGCTTCAGACATCGACGCCTATTATTTACAGCTTAAATCAACTAAAGCTCTCAGGCAAATGTTTTTTTGGAAGTTTTGCCCAAGTTAAACTCCTTTAGATCCAAACTTATTTCTCATCCTAATCATCCGCCGGTTCAAAGGTGCAGCTCGAGCTACAGATGCACGTGTGGGTGGAGGAGCCGGCACTCAGACCCAGTGGTACACATTTCAAAACCGCATAAATGATCTACAACAGAACCTACATCATTAGGACTGGTCAAGAGTCTTAGCTCGTATTATTAGCGACAAAGCGCTTCTGCTGTGAATAAACAATCGCTCGCTGACAGCTTTGCCAACTATTACGACGGAATTCATTATTCGGCCGTTAGCTCCGTCAGCCCCCCCGGCCCCCGTGAGCTGTGATGTCACTCATCTTCCGAGAGCCGCTGCGCCGACGAAGCTAATTGAATTCGGCTGCCATTTGCCACCAAATGGAGGGAAAAATCGGAGACGGGCGAAATACGGGGCGAACCGCGCTGAGACGCTCGGGGAGTGACCGCCGCCGGTCGCTTGTCCTTTTTATTTTGCTGACTCAAGTTTAATGTACACCAAAGTGGTGCATGCTGGGAAGCCATGTCCAGAAGAGAACCTCGTGGCCAAGGTGTTCTGGTGTGTTGTAAAGCTTGAGAGGACTGAAGAAAACCAGAAAATGGCCCAGGTGAATCGCGGGAGGTCATGGGATTGGAAAATCGGTGGAACGAAACTCTTCTCATTTATCCTTTTAAATCACCTTAGATAAAAAAAAAAACAGTCATGTCCGTGGAAAAAAAATCACAAAATACTGTGAGATATTATATCAGAATCAGTGGTATCTACGCTTTGGTTGGATATTAAGCAGGAGACACTGCTGGACCCCTAACCTGGACACGTCCTCTAGGGCGACACGGCGGCAAGTTTGCAATGGTCCCAAATGAAATACCGTGCAAAATTTCAGCTTTACAAAGATGTTTTGCAGTGTTTCTACCCACCCGACACAACTGCGCACGTATCCGCAGAGTGAAAATATGACGCTGATTTTTCCACAGAACGGCGTCTGGGCCACCAAATGCAAGTCCCGGTTGCCCTTTAATGGTCCGTTGTTATGTTTTCACCTTCGAGAACAAAGGCCAAGTAGCTGCTCCTGCGAAACGCGTGCCCTACATCGCCAGATGACGGTTGCTGAGCGGCCAGCCGGGCCTGCGAGGACTCCAGAGGCACGGCTGTGAGTAACGGTCACTAATGACACCCGGCACTTGTCAGCTATGACCTGTGGGGCACGGTGACAGGCTTTGAAGTCACAAATCATTAATAATTCACTCAACCCCCAGCCGCGACGGGACAGCCTCGCGGTCTCCGGTGAGAGCCGCCTTTTTGTCGTCGCGTCCGTCACCCGTCCTAATTTGTTTCCCGCCGTGATTCCGGCCACATGCAAGTCCCTATGGGATTGGAAGCAAGGCAGCGGCGCAGCGTCCCCTCCCCCGCCCTGTGCCTCCCAGGGCCTCGGTAACAACCTCCCGGACAGCGCGCCGCTACACGGTCTCTCGGCACTGCCTCCGCTCCTCCAGGTGTTTGAAAAGGAGGCAGGTGGACAACCGTGCATTAGCAGTCCACCGGCAGCTTCCGTCGGGCAAAACAAGCTCCGCCGCCTCCCGTTAACCCTCGAGCTCCTTACATTGCGGTACATTAATGCTCAGATCCCTCTTCCTTATTCACTCAATTTATTACAGAGTTAGATAACTCAACAGAGCCGGTTATGAGATCATTGTCATGTAAACGCTGGCACGATGAAAGGTTTGGATTTCCAATCCGGTTAGGTATTAATAAATGGTGTTTCACACCGATAATGTATATACGTCCCCTAATAAAGGCATTCCGATATCTGCCCGTTCATCCAGGCGTCGGCTTTGCTAAAATTAATGTGAGGAGCATTGCAGGTAGCTGCTCTTTGTTCTTTCGGGGCGCGGGACCCCCGATCGGGCCTTTTGTTGTCCGGAGAAACGGAGGCGCACCGGTGAGTCGCCACGCGGTTTTGGCTTCTTTCCTGCCCTTCTTTCCTCGTCCTCGTTCGTCTTTGCTGTTTGCAATTGTTCTCAGCGCCTCTTGTTTCCCGCCTCACCCCCCTGCCTGGAAGACATGCCTCGGCGCGTCCCCCGTGCGCGTTGAGCACTGAATACGCTATCGGGACCGAGCTGAGTTGGTGCCCATAACCTGCAGATGAGATTGCGTGTTTCCCGTAGCGCTTCTGTAAAGGGAACACACGGTTCCCAATTCCGCGCCCCGCCGGGGGTGCCGCAACAGCGCAACACCTTATTGACACTCGGGCCTACGGAGCGGACCTGAACGCCGTCCGAGTCCTGTCCGGCATCCCTTTCAAGCGGCGCTCCGAAGGCCAGCGGTGTTTCAAAAGAATTCCAATAGAGATGTCATGCCAATGTAGACGGACGGATTAAATGCGCGAGTTCCCTCTGCGACAGAGAGAATCGCGGGTATGCTGGTTCGGCGCCAGGCGTGCGAGCGAGCGGAAAAGAGACAGGTGTCAGCGAGTGTGAAGGCTGAATGCGCGTCGATGGATTCCAGAAAGGCAGCATTAAATGCGCGCCCATCTAAACGCAGGGAGAGCAGAGCGTGCGCCTCGCGTCCGCCAAAGACGAGGGAACAAAGTGACAATGAGTGTCGGCGAGGGGTGTGACGGAGCATCTGCCAAAACTTGGGAGATCACTCTACGACATCTTTGATGCGAGCCGGCCGCCCGCTTGGCCCGTGAACAGTGCCGGAGTCCGGCCATTGTAATTCTAATGCGCCTCTCAAATTATTCGCGCGGCTCTTGTTTGAAGTCGGAGAGCCGTGGGACGCTAATTACGGCGACCCGCGGTGGTTTGGCGCCAACGGGCGGGACGGCAACCTGAGACGCTCACCTCGGACGCAGCGGCCGCCGCCGATCGGCCGCTTCTACTCCGTGGTCATTATCGAGGAGGCGTCACCGCCGCTTGGCACGGTCCCCGCGCTGTTAAATACTGACTTAATTAACTATTCGCTTATTTCGCACGGAATCTCAAGCGGAAAAACCTTCTGAGCGCGTGAGAGTCGGCCGCCTGACCGCGGTGGAACGGGCGATGCCATTTAAGAGCTTAAAATGGCACAGAAGCTCACGGCGGGCGAAACCGTGATGCTAAAAGTGACAAGGACTCCTTACGACATTTCGGCACGTGGCGCTTCGACGTCTTCGGTTGACATTACATCGCCGGCGTTAATACCGCCGACGCCGAGCGACAGTTAACCCTTTGAACGCGCACCGAGAGCCGAATGAGAGCTCTGCGCTCTGGGCTTGAATTTGGTTGAAAATGTTGTGATCAACGGCATCTCCGTTGGCAACGCCGGCGCCTCTCGGCCGTCGAGCAGCGGGTTCACACGTGGGCTTCGATTCGGTCCGCGTGCAGTTTGCAAGTACTCACTCCTCCAGACGCTCTGGTTTCCTCCCACACTCAAAATACACGTTTCGGGTGGACGGGGGACTGTAAAAGGCTGTGTGTGTGTGTGTGTGTGTGTGTGTGTGAGATAGACAGATAGGCAGGCAGGCAGACAGAGAGACTGACTGATTTACAGAACTTCATTAAATTAAGAACTTCATTGCAAAGAATATTGCGATAATTTACTTTCTGGTTATGGTGAAAACAGTGCGATGATGGGACTTGTGGGGGGGAAGAAAAATAAAGAAATCATTTTTTCAGGCAGTACATTATTGCGATACGAGTAAACAAATGAATAATCGAGGAAACCTAAATGAAACGGGCAGTTTTATGAGCTACCTGTGACTCGGCAGCGTCTACAAAGACGTTAACGGAGACGGACGTCCACATCTGCTTCGTGGTCGTGTTTTCGGCGGTGGCTGGAGACGCACCACCGACGCGGCGCACAGCATTTCCATTCAACAAAAAGGTCCCGCTTGGCGTCTTCTCGCAGGAAGCGCTCCACGGCAGGTGGAGACAAAGACACATCCCGGGCGTTCGGCACGCACTCCGCCGTGCTTCCAGTGCCAACCGGCCCTCTATTCAGCCGCGTCCTCCTCTGTTCGCCGCTGGCGTTCGGGACCCAGCGAGCGGCCCGTAGCCACAGCTGCCATCAATGACTCTATTGTGCCTTTGTGTTGCGGCAATAATGAGGCGCGCGCCCGCCGACTCCCCCCACCGAGCCCCCGATTGTTCCTTAATTGACATCCTGCTATATCAAACTATCGGGATTTTGATGGATCCATTATATCGCACATCGAGAACTAGGCTTGATTTCTTAATTGTTGATCTCTCCGCACCGGAGCGAGGATCTCTGACTCAGATCCACGCGTCATTGAAATGTTGCATCTGACGCACAAAAACGTCTGATTTATCGTGACGGTGGGGGGGCGTATTTACCGATGCCGAAAAAGCGGGATCCGGCGCAGACGCGAGACGTCCGGCGACGCTCCGAAAACGTTATTAAAAGCGCTCGCTTTGTTGGCGTTTGCCAGATTTCCAAATCGTGCTTTACTCCGCACGTGTAATGCGAAATGCGCCCGAAGGAGAGCGTTCTTAAAGAATACCCCCTTGCGCCGGGAAGGAACCCGCACGGCGCCGTGTGAATCCGTGTGAAGGAGAGCGGCCGGCGTGGCAGGTGTAGTTACACAGTGTAGTAATAACCTGTCATCGCGTCGTCGCTGTCGTCATTTTAATGGCGGCCCGGCCATCAGAGGCACATCGCGTGGAAAATTTTGCCGCCGATTCGTTTTCAATTCCATTTAACGCTCCAAGACGGAGAGCGGAACGCGGACCCGCTAATGGGCAGCGTTAATGCATTTTTTCTTTTTTTTTTTGGATTATGCTATACCTGCGTGGGTGTGCACGGGGGGCAGGACAGGCTCTCGTTGTCACAAATGTCTCGGCTAATCGGGGCTGGAAAACAAGCAAATAAATAAAAAATGAATAAATTTAAAGGTGTCTCTCCTAGCCGGTGTAGCCCTTCACTCGTGGCAATTACAGAAGACAGTGGGGGTGGACCTGGAAAACCCACCGTGTTTACCAGGTGTCAGTTAGGGCGCCGAGGGAGCCGCCGGCGGAGGCCCTGCGACGCTCTTCATCGCGCTCAGATGAGCCGAGCGACAGGTAAACCTGCTGGAAATAGGGGGTCTCGGCCAGCGAAAGCCCACCGGGTTATTTTTTTTTCCGGGCAGAACATAAAACATGAAAATAAGGACCCAATTACTTGCGCCGGCAATTAGTTTTGAGAAACCGGCGCGTCGGCCGGGCTGCGGTTAGGGAAATGCGTCGGCCTGTTGGAAAGTTCCGTCAGAAGTTTGTGTCACGGTTTGACGCGAGCCGTTTTCCGAGCGCGTCGGCCGACCGTCGGTCGGCTCTCGAGACCGCCGGCCGATCCCCGGGGGCGCTCGGGCTCGGAGCAGCAAAGCACCTGCGCGCTTGCCGCTCTTCGCCCGCCTGCTCCCCGGCTCTGTTTCCCTTTGTTCTGCGTTGGAAAGGCGCGACGTGGCTGCCGATGATTAACACGGCGTCGTAAACATCGGATTCTCGCGCTCCGCAAGGTGAAAAGACGTCTTTGCCGAGTTGTTTCTGTTCCCTTCCTCGCGGGCCTATTGAGAGGCGCACAATGCGAACGCAGCTGAAACCAGCTGAAACGCTCATACAACCGCAGATCAAAGATGTCATTAAAATTCTGCGGGGGGAACAAATGCGAGCGACGCTAATTTAGCCACATTCATCCGTTCGGGAACGGTTACGGAAGGCGGATGAATCCGAGCGACGCGGGCGCCGGGAAGTCGCTGTGCTCCGATGGCGGAAAGCAGCTCGGGGCAGTGGGCTTCCTTAGCACGTGGCTAACAAGGGGAAGGCTTCCTCTGGACCGCCGGACCGGCTCGGGGCTGAAGGAGGACTCGGCGACCTCTGTTAAGCTCGGTGCGAACGGCCGGTCGACGCGACCGAGTCGCCTGCTTCTACTTTTCATCCGTGGTCCGCGAAGAGCAAAGCCGGGTCCTCGTTTTCATCTCGGCTCCGACTCGCTTATTTCTGTGTTCGTAACTCATCCTGTCTGTGGCTTCGGCGCTACGTTTGCCGCCAACTCGGTAGCGATAAAAGCTTTAAAATACAGATGTCGCTCAATTCATTTTCTGGTGACAACCAGTAGGAAAGAGACATCTGACACATTCCCATCAACTTACAGCTGTGCTCTTTCTTACTCGGTTTAAAACGGCCGGAAATATTTCGTCTCACGTCCAACGCTGTCCGCAGCTTTCCTCGACTTGTTATCCACCCGTCGCCGACACTCGGCAGCAGCAGAGGGGAGCTGTAAACACCGTGGAAGAGAGTTGGAATTAAGGCGGTCCGACGCTCCCGTTTGGCGTGGGTGCTCTTTACCGCCACCTCTAGGCTCGGTGGTGGAACACAGGCTGCGTTCACTTGAAAAATGAACTCGGAAGACGGAAAACGTTTCGACGTTTGAAAATGTGCGAGGGAACAATCAAACGCGAGCAGCCGACGTGCCGGAAACGCAGCTGCTGCAGTTACCGAGACGAGTAATTTGCTATTCATTTTTAACCAGATGGCTTCACTCCAAACCGGTACACGATTAGGTTTGTTCCCGAACATTTTAAGACGGTGCCTGACATGCAGGGAGGGGGGTCCTTCTTCTCTCGCAGGTCTGGTTGCCAAAGTTACAGCCGTTGTTTTTCACATCTCACGTCAGCAGTGTTTATCGAGGGCGTTTTTTAACACGTCAGCCGGTGGGCAGTGAAAAGGCCTCGAACCCACAGGTGGGGCGAACTGGACAATTTGCTCTGTTTCATTCGACTGCTCCGCGCGCCGTAAATCCTCGCTCAGGTAGCTCCTCGGCAGACGTTTTTCTTCGGAGCAGAAATGAACTGAAAAGGCGCCGGCGTCGGTCCCGAAGAGTCCGTCGCGTCAACTTATTTGCCACTTATTACAGTGTAAATACTGTCGACACGTTTCCCGGACGTTTCGGTTCGTTTCCACCCTGGCCACGCGTCCCCCTACACCTCACGTGTGCGTCGCCGAGTCTGCCGGTGTGGTTCGAATCCCACTTCCTGCTGAGCGGGTAGTTTATCCAGTCGGAATACCGCGCCGCACAAATGGCTAAATCGCCCTAAGTAGAATAACGCGGTACTACGACTCGGAAAAGTTGAAAATGGAGCTCAAGTTCAGCTGCCGATGGGAAAAAATGCAATAAAATAATAATGAAAACAAGATTTCCTATTTATAGGACTTGAACCAGCAGTGTTCCGGTCAAAAAACCTCCTCTGTAACCACTTACAAGGGAGTGGTATGATCACCGCCCACAGGCGGCACAGTACTGGCCGGCTACTCTTACGTGAGATGGAATTAAAGAGCGATATCTACATTAGCGTGACAGACTGGTTCGCAGCCCGACTCGGCCGCCGCTACGGCAAGGCCGTAATCGGATCTCGAGCGCATTTGTGGTCCATAAAAGGCAGCTCGCTGCTCCGAGGACCAGTCGCGAGAGGTTCTCGCACCGCACTCCTCCGCTTGTCGGAGGACTTTCGCGCCGAGGCCGCGAAGTTGCTCATCCCGGGACGTCCCGGGACCCCGTCCGAGCGGACGTCTGGCTCCGGGAGGGAATCCGAAGGCCGGAACCCGAGATGAACCCGCGAGACGTTCCGCCGGCTTCATACGTTGTCTCCGCGTTGCGATGCAGCCAAACGGGGACTGCGGTGGGACTTTCCACTGAACAGTCCCACCGTTTCTCTTTTTTTGTCCCTCTCAGGTTGTGACCAGTAGAATTAATTGGTTTCCGTCAGAAGTCTCTAAAAGCCGCATGCATTAGTTTATTAAAAATCGCGCCGGTCGTATAATTTATCTCTATTGAAATCCATCAAATTTCTCTGCGCTTCTCACGTTCATTATCGTTGCGTTTTCCCCTCGAAGTCGCCCCTCGGTCGGGTTTCGTTGCCACGGCCCGAGCGGAGAAATGCATTATGTCGGACATATTAACTTTATGTTTGCATTAACATGTTTACCATGCGCCGGAAAGCGCCGGAATGCGGTGGACTCAGCAGAAAGCGGCCACCTACGTTCCCGCAAACATTTGGCTCTAATGAAAACCTCGCCGCGATTCTGGCCTTTTTCCGTCTTGCTGACTTACTTTTATTTTCGTGTTTTTAATTAATATTTGCTCACCGTCATACACATTTAATCTCTGTCTTATTTACCGCGGGCGCGGGGCCCCGTCGAGAGATGGAAATGAAGCACCTCTGCATGAGAATCTACGGTGTGTTGATTCAGCAAGCCCAGGTCCGGGTCGGGGAATTTATCATGCTGCATCCCTACCTTGTCACAGTCTTAAAAAAAAGCACAGTATTATGTGTTAAGTAAAGAAAAAGGAAACTTCTGCTGAAAAAAAAAAGTATCTGCAAACTGTTGCTTTAAAAGTTGTCTGTATTTTGCATGCCTTTCAAACAATTACCTTTCGCTAAAATTGCTCTTTTTTTGGGGGTCGGGCGTGAGGTCGAGGCCGTGGGAGGTAAGAGCGCGACCGTCCGCGAGCCGAGCCTCGCTTGACCTCAGCCGACCTCTCGACGCCAAGCGCGTCGCTCACCTGATCTTGAGCGCGTTTTGCGTCGCTGACTAACCCGGGCTGCGGCGGTCTCGGGTTTGCGCGGCCGTCGCGGACGGGGTTCGCCCGGCGCGTCTGACGCGTTCGGCCCGCCTGTCGCTTCGCCCATCCGGACCCGGGAGCAGCTCCCGAGTGACCCCCTTCCGGCTCGGCGAAGGAACAGGAGGGAAGCCGTTCTTCCAAAAGCATTATCGTTCATCTCTTTTTATTACTCTCCTCAGCGGGGTCTCTCAGCGCATTCAGCCAAAGTGCGGCAAGGCCTGGCAAGGCGCCTTCCCCTCCGTCATCTATAATGCATGACCTTCCCTCATGTTGTCCACGTTCTGTACGGGGGGATCGAAACGAAACAAAGGGGTCAGAGCGGGATGTTTATTGAAATTTCTCCAAGATGTCTCGGTTAACATCCGTTCCTGATGATCGCCGCCGCCCCTTGCAGTCACAGTCCAGGTGTAATTTCCCTCCGTCCGACTGTGCCGCTTCTGCAAGGATTTCACTTCATAAAGGAGCTGTTTTCGACACCTTCAGAGCCCCACCGGCATGGAATGACACGCAGACCCCAATCCCAGTCCTCGCGGCGGGTTCTGAGCGGGCGCGAACGGCGAGGATCCCCGGCCGAGCAGCTCTGCATCCCCTGCCGTGGCGCGGCAACTCGACGGGGTGGTAAGTGGTCCCTCGTGGGCCCGTGATCGTCGCCCATCCCAGGCACGGCGTCGGGTCCAGATCCAAGGAGCAGATGGCTAAACAAATTGCGGCGGTCCTGAAGTTCCTCTCCGGCAGCCAGAACTGCGAGCGTCTGCAGGCTGCCAGGACACATCTGTCACATTTATAAAGACGCTGCGAGGGGGCCGCACATTCGGGTCCTCCGGTCACCCTGGTGAATATTATCATTTAGGGCGGCCTGGTACCACCGTCGGTGCGAATGTGATTGTAAAACAGAAATGGGTATCATTTTGGATATATATTTTGTCTGATATCGCGTTGTTCTCAGAGCCACAGCATGCGGTGGAAGTGGTTATATGGAAATAGCTCTGCGGCGAATGAAGCCCCCTCGGATCCCCCAGAATGCACCGCTCCGCCCCCAGCAGGAGACCGCACGAGCAACCCCGCCTGCGGTACTGTCGCTGGCCACAATTCAGGGAGTCCTCAGGGGATCCTACCGGTTACAGCACGGGTTCTTCACCTTCTCTGGGCCACGGACCCCCGGACGAATGTGACGAAAGCTAAGAACTCCGTCCGGAAACACGTCGCTGCGGGAATTCTCCCGTTTGTTGCGCCGAATTCATAAAAACAGAAGTTCAATGATCTCGCTATTTTGCTTCTAACTTTTATTTATTTGCTTCACAGCCCCCCCGCAGGCGGGTTGTTAAAGTGACGTTCCGAGAGATGCCGGGTCACGGTGATCTAAGCGACGTTGCGCTACGATGCAGGCAAACAAGCTTTTAACTGCATCGACATGTCCCCCCCTCAATATTTTTCACTTTGTCTTCTCACTCGAGCACCTGAAGCCGCTCGGCAGGTGCACACCCTTTTGGACTGTGGTGCACACCTGGTATGTGAACAATACGTGCTCCTCAGAATATATAACAGAGTAAAAAACAAAATAATATTAAAGATAAAATAATATAATAAATGTTTCTTTTGTTTTTTTGTCTGTCCATTTGTTTGTACTTTGTGCATGGCTATGTTTTTAAACCACACACTTGAAATTTGGAACACAGGCACTACACACACACACACCACACACACACACACACACACAAGCTGAGTTATTATAATATATAGTGTATTATATAGTATTATGTAATATACAAAATATATTTCATATATAAAACTATACAGCTAGTAAAATATTTTGTGCTGCTTCATACATGAATTAATGTCCAGGTCACCTCAGGTCACACAAGCCTGTTTTCCCAGGACTTCTGTCTGACCTTAATGGAATAAATGCTTCCTAACTCCACCCATCCGCCCAAAAAAAGTTCAAAACAATTTGGGGGGGGGTTAATGTCCTTGAGGTGACATTTTCTCCAAAAATGTACACAGATGCACTGGCAGGCACCAACACACACACACACACACACACACACACACACGGAGGAAGTGAAGTCCGTGCCCACAGGTCAAGTGGGTTCCTGAAATGACAAAGTGTCGTGGTTGTGTCACCCTTCGCTAAACAAGACAAATGTACAATAATAACGTGTGCAGAGTTCACAACGTTTTATTAATGGCCGTCTCCTCTGGGTTGGGGAGAGTGCCGGTTGTCGCAGGGGTGGGGGGGGGATGTCAGGGAAAAGACGAGTCGCCCCCAGAGGTGTGGGTTCATTTTAATAATGGTCCCGCTTTTTATTGCAAAAAAAAAAAAAAAACACAAACAAACCTGCAGGAGCGGACCAACCTTTGAGGTTTTTCCGAAGCGGCTGTCGGTGTCAATGGCGTGTGGCGTGTGGCAGCGCCATTCGGGGACCGGGCCGCAAGTCCGCAGCCAGGGACCCGCAGTCATTTATAAACGGGATATTGTTTTGATGTCTCCTGCTGGCTGCATTATTTATGCCACATTTTCAAAATTTTTATTTTTGCAGGGATTTTACCTCCAGCTTTCTGTGATACATTACTGACATTAAAAATACTAATCGAGTTTATTGAAAGGTGGGAGCCCAGCGCCCCTTGTGCTCCTGAGAATGAGGCGGATCGTGTTTTTGGGGGCCTCGCCGTCGCACGAGGGCTCGGAACCATCGCGGTGACCGGCGTGCGGCATGTGAGCGGGTGTGTGATGCCAAGGTTGCGTCTCAGAAAGCGCGACGCAGCTCTGATGTTGGTGTTGTCGACGTACCGAACCCTTTTTTCCCAAAAAAACCCGCAACGTGAGGTCTGTACCCTCGTGCATTTACACCGTTTTACCCATTTATACAGCAGGGTAATTTTTTTTGCATCCCTTCAGGGTAAATACCTGTGTGGAGTTCAAACCTGGCTTCTTTGGTGTGCAGCGTTAACTGCTGCGCCACCTGCTGCTCCGAGAGTGAAACAGCCTTTGTGTTGATATGTAACCAATGGATTATGGGCTAAATATTTATTGTGAGTTTTTTAAGTCCTAATTCACCATAATAAAAATGTTCTTTGACGGTTACACGCGAAACAAGTTTACTTTCAGCTCCGGTGAATATAGCGGACCGTCAGGGACCCCCTGCGAGCTGGAGAAATACACACACACACACACACACACACACACACACACACACACACACACTGCACGCGAGCAGGTGGAACGGGAACACGGACATCATGTATGAACCTACAGACAGAATGCACATATTCATTATTTACATATAAATATCCATATTCTACACAATATAAATAATGCAGATGCATAATATAAATGAAGACGTTATATAATTACAATGTGTGTTCACGCGGTCCGCGCTCAGCAGCCACTTTATTAGGTACACGTGGCTGTTTACACACACAGCCCCCCTGCACGCTGTGGCTCGACGTATAAACCGCACAGACAAGGTCCAGTCGTCCATTCACTGCTTGAGAGGACAAAACGTGGGGGGTCAGAGTGGCACCGAATGCGTCCAAGCTCGATCGTCTGGTTCCGGCACTTCGGAAGGGGCCGACCTTGTCGCTTTTTTACACCCTGCGCTCCGGGCATCGCAGCAGCACCCTCACTTTACCACAGTGACTTTTGCTGTCCCACCTCTACGAGCCAGTCGGGCGTCTTTGGGACGACTGCGACGCTAACAGAGCCACCGAGTCGCTGAACGGCAAAGCTGACGGGTCGCCAGGGGCAGAGAACCCCGTGGCACCAAGTCCAGCTCCTTGCTGCTGAATCCGTGCAGCTCTGAACTCAAAAGGAGAATCCTCCTCAACGGGCGTTCCTAATAAAGTGGTCAGTGAGCGTGTATAAGCACGTGTGCCAAATGCAAATGAACCGGGTACGTAAATATAACATACAAGCCCGTATTTGGCGCACTTATCATGTCACGGGCTGCCCAGGCGTCGTGCATGAGCACACGCTACCTGTATGTGGAACGTTTTTCATATATACGCACAGAAGCTCTGCGAGGAACGTTGTAAATATGCACGTGTGCGGCCCGCACGCGATCCGGGAATGCAAATGCCGCGCTGGGCACGTACGTGGAATATTTATGTGATAAAATATGAGCGGAGAAATGCACATGAGCTACACATGCAGGGCGCGTATGAACCGGGCGTCAGATATGAACGCTGGCGAAGCCATGCATTATGGATATGTATACGTGCGCCGCGGGGCAACAGGCTGACAGATTCGGCCCCCAAATACACCGACACGAAACGTCAGTAATAAGCGTATTAGACCTGCAGTGGGCTTTATCATCACTGTCATTTCACCTGCGTTGTTCATTTAAATTGGGACAATGAGCTCGTAAAAATATAAGCGCCAAAACTGACCGGACTGTGGTATTCGAGGCTTCCGGTGGGGGTCATGCGTAGAAGAGGAGCTTCCAGGGCCACACGACGCTGGGAACTGTTCGGTGTTAATAAAGTCTTCATCTCAACCTGCAAATAATTGCGAGTGTCTGACATTAATGACAAACTGGGAGGGAACTGGCCTCACGTCGCTCTTTAATCTGCACGAAGAATCGCGGGCGACACGTTTGCACGCCGCACGCGCGGCCTTAGAGGGTTCTTCATTGTCGGGTTTATTAAGAACAAAGAGCGACACCCTGTTCTGCACAGCGACTATTTATTGCTTGAAGTTAAGTGCGGAAGACAGGAGCAAAAATGAGAAAGTGCCGGGCTGCAAAACAAACACGGCGCAACAGTTTCGCGCCTGCGGAGAGGCATAATGCAACAAGTAATAAGCTGTGAAGATATTTGAAAACCGTTGGCGGCTGGAGATGCGTCCGAGAAGCCTTGAGGCTTCGCTCAGGCCCTTTCTTCCTTCTAATGAGCAGATAACCTTGCCACGAGCGAGCTCCGGGATATGTGAAATGAGAAAGGACCACGAGGAGTGCGGACCTCGCGGGGGGGGGGGGGGGGGCCCCCCCCGGGTTT
>UFQX01000569.1:124906-183331 GCA_900497675.1 Arapaima gigas | reverse complement strand
GGGGGGGGGGGGGGGGGGGGGTGTTATGATGCGGCCCCCCTCCCCCCCCCCCGAGCATCTCAGACTTGTAAAATAGATCTGATAAGACTGTTTTAAGCTGATTTTTCGGCCTGAATGGCTTGACATGAAGGAGACGGCTCAAGCAGCAGAACGGGCGCTCTTGTCAAGCGGGCGGCTCGCTGAGGTGTTTCCTCGCAATGAGGCGGAACTCAGGAGAATATTCAGCCCCCCCCCCCCATCTCCGGCGAAAACCGCGATGATCTCGCCAAAGCCGCCGACTGACAGGCGCGACCGCCTCGCGCAACAGTTACCGGCGAACTTCACAGGCCCCACCGTCCCTCTCATCCCTTCACGCCGACCAAACTGGCGCGGAAGCCGCTCAGCCGCCCGGTTCCGAGTTTCCCGTAGTTAACAGTCATTAGAGGAATTCGGCTTCAGTAATTACAGCTACTGCCGACTGTTAGATACGGTTCCGTCGTCCGGCGGAAAACTGCAGAACATCACAGCTGGAGAAGCTGCTTTCCTTACAGGACTGAATCTTCTGGCCGATCGATGACAAACAGGGTCCGGGGGGGTGTTAATATAACAGAATTGCGACTGTTTCGACATCGACTAAGTTGTTTCGACCCACTTTGGTCGTAGTTCAAAAAAGAGCATCGCCTTACAGTCCAGGTGTGAGACTCGGTTTATTTTGGGTATTTTGGTGCATTTTGAGATGCGGACGATCAGTTGAAATGAAATCAACCGAATTGACAACCTAATAAATCAGTTTCCCTCCTGGATCGAAATAGGCAGGTAAAGTCTGACACCCCAGGATTATTTATGCATCATAAGTGAACGGAGAAGAACGGATTATTTTTCCCGCCATTAGAAACAACGTTAAACGGTCCCCTGCACAACACCCTCCTCTCCGAGCTCCTGGAATCGATCAGACTTGTTAGAAACACGAATATTAAAATGTATAAAGCGGGTTTATAACCAAGAAAGCCTTTTCCCGTCTCACTGGACGTTTTTTTTATCTGTCTGACCTGCATTCATTTGTCAGCAACGCGACCCGCTTTGGAGACGCAGCTACAGCGGCGCCCGCTTCAGACCCAGTTCGGCTCCGGGTTTAATGAGGCCGAGCGGCGGAGACGACAGCCGGCGGAAGGGGGATCTGCGGTCGTGTCGGAGCCCGCTTTCATTTCCAAATTGAGATTTGAACGGCGAGCGGAAAAGACGCGACGCGCGACGCTCCCTCCTTCGCCGGGCGCGTTGCCGCCATTAGCGCGCGCAGCGGGATGCTAATAAACTATTCATGGAGGCCTAATGTGGCGGTAATTAGAAAATGTCTTTCTGGATTTTGCCAGCTTAAACAGAGCATTAATAAGGTTTCGGAAAATAGCGTGAGATTCTGACAAACCGCGTCCGGGAAGCGCGGTCCAAACAGAGCCGTCCGCTTTTCTCCCGCACGCGCAGCCCTGGACTTATTCTTTCCGCGCCACTTCCAAAGGCCTCGGTCGGCACGGTCCGCTGAGTAAACCACTACTGGCCAAACACACACCTTTAGACGTGTCTCCTTTGGATTTCCATTAGCTGCGCCGCGCCAGACTCAGAAATTACCTCCGTATTGCAGCCCCCTCCTCGGAAAACTCTGGAAGTAGATATTAAATTTGAGGCACTTCAGAAGGAATTTCAGTGAAATAAAAAAATGAAAAATCAAAGTCCTCTGGTGTCTTGTGTGTGTGTGTGTGTGTGTGTGTGTGAAAACATGGATGACTCAGTTGATCCACCTGTTTTTTGGGAGGGGGGGGTGTTGGAATAGGTGGCTTTTGGACGGACCTTCATACAGCAGGACAGGGCACTTCACCCCCCCTCCACCCGAAGGCTGTGTTCAGGGAAAATTGGACACGATTACAGTTTCCCTTGGAAACAGCTTCTTTCACCCGGCTGCCATGAGTCTTCATAAGATCCTCCACACATAAAACTAATGGTCACCAGGGATGTTGAACTTTATATATTTCAGTCGTATTTTTTACATCTTTGATGAACCTGGCCAGATATGTCCGGCTGTAGAAAAATGGATAATTGAGAGTGATAAAAAAGAGGATCAAATACCAGATTCAGGAGTTCTCACACACACACACACACACACACACACGCACGTTATCCTTCCAGGTAAATAAGATCTATTTATTGAAAAAAATGTCCTCCATCCTTAGCTATGACTGAACCCACAGAGGTGCTGAGATGCCAGAAGCCTGAACATGGTTGGTGGGGGGGGGGGCAAAGTGAAAAATTAAAAGCTGTTAAAGGCGTTGTGCGGAACGTGTGAAACGGAGTAGCTGTGACCTTCGCTGTCTCCGGCCGAACTGAAAGCCCAGATGATGCTCTGATTTGCAGCCCAGGTCGGGCCTCCCTCCGTACCCCCGGCAGAGGAGGTTCCTGCTCTCACATTATTATTCAAAATTCATAAAAAGCTCCACTTTGTCAAAATTCCTGACAGCGTTTGGACTGCAGCACAATTGCCAGGGATTATTTACACCGTGCCGTGGGGCTGCTGGGAAATATGAATATTCTGCGCTAACTAGACTTGTCGGAGAGGCCGAGGATTCCGTTGCCTGGCCTCGCCGCGGAAACCAGCTAATCCAGCAGTATTTTGTGAGAGCTTTCGTGCGTCGCAACCGAGACGCCGGCCAGACCGCAAACACACATCGCGGCGGGTTTTAAACTCCCTTCCCGAGTGTTCGAAAAGCCCCGCGCACGTGTGCGGCTTAATGCGCTTTGTTTGGTTTACGGTTCACATCTCAAATCCGTCACGTTTGAGCGGGGCAGCAGGTGGCGTGACGGTCAGATCCGCCGGTTTCTGCTCCGACCACCTGGGTTTGAATCCCAGCTGCTCGGTCAAGGTGTATACCTTGACCAGTAAGGGTAAAACTTACCCTGCTGTAGAAACGGGTAAATTGGTGTAAGGCACTCAACATTGTAGGTCTGTTTGGAGAAAAGTCTAAGGTAAATATGCAAATATAGATTTAAAACAGTCTGATGGGAACAGAATTCTGATTGTTTGGTCATCAGATGAGTTGGTTTGACTAAATGATCCTCAGCTGGAGTGTAAAACATCACCGCGTTGCAGTTCCCAGCACGGCTCGGCCTTCAACCTTCTACTTGTGCACAAAAAGGTGCAGAAACTCAGGTCCTCGATCTGAGGACCGAAAGGCTTCCTGACGGGATGCCACCCGGATTTGGGTGAGAAAAATGGCTAAAAAAAGACCCCCCCCCCCTCCCCGTTGGCGAAAAGGAAGCAACTGTCATCGCGGAGATGCGACGCGTCTCGCTGAAGAACGTGGTGTGGAAACGATTGCCAAGCGGGACTTTCAAAGAAAGAGAAAAGCAGGACCAGTTTAGCAGTGAAAAACCAAAACTGCAGAAATATTAATATGTTTGGACTCTGCTGGGGGTGTACGTGCTCGGTACGGCCTTTCCAAAATGTGGAAAATTCTAAATTCCAAAACGCATCTGGTCTGTGAACCTCTAATGTGATCTTCAGTTGATGGTGGCTGCTTGGAGAATGCTGGCTTCTTAGAATAAGTCCTGGGATAAAAATACCTGTGTGGGTGGGATTTGTAAAAATGTCCTTGATGCCACCAGGCGACAGCGGTTCCGTTTTACTGTAATTATCTGTCATCTGCACCCACAGCTCAGCAAAACAGGGTAAACTGCAGCGTAAACCATCTGTCAGCATCTTGCAACCGCTTCTGCTCAGCGGATGAATCACTGCTGGTCCCAAAACTCCGTCCAGAACTTCACGCCAAACCGCTGAACAACTGCGTGTCGTAATCCGCTTGGGCCATGAGGGGGCAGCAAAGGGCAGCGTTTCTAACGGACCACATCCATCGTCTCGGCCCCAACTGCGTAATAACTGTAAATGTTTATCGGAATGAATTTATGATCTGAGGGAACCGCGATATGGACTGCAGTATGAAGCCGGTTCCT
Organism: Arapaima gigas; assembly: GCA_900497675.1. Taxonomy (NCBI): domain Eukaryota; kingdom Metazoa; phylum Chordata; class Actinopteri; order Osteoglossiformes; family Osteoglossidae; genus Arapaima; species Arapaima gigas. Next base: position 179,356 of record UFQX01000569.1, on the reverse strand, counting down.
TGTCACAACAATATTTGATCTCCTTGCTGTTGTTATCTGTGGATATTTCAGCCCCGCAGAAGCATTGCGGAGGATGTCCAGGTTAAGATGCTGAGACGTTCGGCGAAATGAAAAGGCGTCCGTTCCTCACGCGACCTCACGACGCCTCCGTCCAGCAGGCAGACACACAGAACTCGAGGCAAAACCTCGCGGTAAAACAATGCAAAGAAAAGACCGAGAGTTACAGAGTCTGTATGAACTTGCTGGACACACTAGACCCCCCCAGACACCATAGACCTGTTAGACACACTGAACACACTTGGACCCCCTGCGCACCCTGCACTTGTGGTGTTGTGGCGGTGGTGTTATGACGACGACGACGACGATGATGATGATCACGATGCATTCAAACTCAGCCCCCCTCTGTTGGGCCACCCTTGTCACGAGATCGCCGGGTCTCCCTGTGAGCGGGGCCTACAACCTCAGGCAGGGCAGAACACGTGATGGAGACAAGAACATTTTCTCTGTCGTCTTCTCCCCCCGCCAGGCGACACCTCCACATGGGGACGGAACATGGACACACGCAGCTGATACTTAGTGTTTAATCCCAGTCGCAAGGTCCCGGGTTCCAATCCCCCTTCTGCTGCAGTACCCTTGACCAAGGTTCCTACCCTCAACTGCTGCAGTAAAACACAGTAAAAAGTACCCTGAGTGAATTACTGCAAAGATAATTTACTAACCCTGATTCCCATCTTGGACAAAAGTAAATCATAATAATAATAATAATAATAATAATAAAGCAATGATGTCTGCACAGGCTCCGCCCCCTCTCTCGTGTTCCACCCCTTCCACCCCCCCACGGTCTGGACATCTTCATCAATCAGGAGCGAGGGGTTCCGATCTGTCTGCTGCCCCGGGGTCCGTCCTTTCAGCGCCAGGCGGGGGAGGGGGGGGCTTTAATTACTCACATCTCATATTTCATACAGCCTTTTAATAACGGGGGGCATCAAGCCGACAGCTTTCTGGATTTAACGTGGCAGCAGGATCTACGAGCTGAAAGCTGAGAGATCCGATGTGCTCAGGGGAGGACCTTGGTCTGCTCTGAGATTCCAGCACCTTCCGCCATAAATCTGAGGCAGAGTGCCCCCCAGGGGTGACCCACAATGAGACCCCCCCCGGAATCGCTCATCACGCGCCGCTGTTGCTCAACCCGCAGGAGGTGGAGACAGATGTGTGAACGAGACCCAGGAACCGTGGACCAAAGGAAAAAACAAAAGCTCTGAAGGTACGGCAGAGACAGTGGAGCAGCGGGCGGCCACCACCAGGGGGGTGACACTCGGGCCACGGCAAAAAAGACCAGCACACGCCGCAGGAGCAGCTGGTGGGCGTGGCCTGTCACAGTGGCGATGCTACTTGACGCTCGGCACCCCGGGGAGCGACGCGCTCGAACCCGGTCCTCGCAGATACGTACAGTATATGTACAGCGTTTTTGCCATATTGCGATCTCCATCTTGCCAACTGGATATCTGAGGCTCTGGCAGCAGCTCTTTGTAATAAATCAAACTGCTGCACCTGCTTGTCTGGTTGAGACCCAGTCACCCAAACTGCCGCTCGAGGGACGGAATTTAAACCGTTTTTATATTTATTTGCAGAATTGCTTTAATTCACACAATTATGGGATGTTTAGTGACTCACAAAAGTGTGCAGCTGTGTTCCGTTCACCAGCGTGGACCTGCTCTGCGAGACCATCATTCGTGTGGGTCAGAAGCTCCCCCTCTGCGTTCTCTCGACAGACTCATCATCCGACACGTTTCTGTAAAGATACTTGAAAAATGTGAGGTTTCAGCTTTTATTTACAGCCGGCTGACTTTTTTTCCCCTGCATCAAATCGCTCTAAAGTATCTTGATCGAGGGTATTAGGGTAGGAGGGAGATTCAAACCCGAGTCTTTGAGACTGCAAGGACCACTACAGCACCTGCTGGCCCCCACGCAAGAGGATATGTTTAGCAGGCCTTCCCAGCATCTTCAGCCAACGCGCCACCTATTGCCCTACTAAGAAATTACACACAGAAATCTCGGTGTATGTTTGATACACCCCAGGTTCTAACCCCAACCCCAACCCTGCTGATGCTCTCAGGGAGGGGGAGTTCCAAAGCCAGTCGGGGTTCGATTCCAGCTACTTCTGGGCTGCCCTCCCTGCCTGAGGAGCTCGACCGGAGGCCCGGCGCTGACTGGGCCACAGGAGCAACAGTTTCATACCAGTAACCCACAGTCAGCAGTACCCAGCACTAACATGACCAACCTGTATAGTAGAGTCACACCTGGCTTTTCTAGAGGTCACAAAGGTTGATTTGGAACCAGAACGATGCTGTATCAAATCCCAAAGTCAGAAATGTGCTACTGACCTTGATCTGATACTGATTTCATCCATCCATCCATTATCCTTAACCGCTTCATCCTGGTCAGGGTCGTGGTGGTCCGGAGTCTATCCCAGAACCGCTGGGCCACAGGCTATGAACCAACACCCTGGATGGGATGTGAGTTTGTTCCAGGGTGGCCACACACAGGATGGGCAATTTAGAGCAACTGGAAACACTTCTCTTTGGACTGTGAGATGAAACCCTCACAGAGATGAGGAGAAGATGCAAACTCCGCAAAGACCGCGCACGTCCAACAAGGCCAAGCTGTTCGGTAAATGTGAATTGAATGAAAAAACAGGAAGGAACGCAAGGCCCCGACCTGGGATGGACCAGCAGTTTCTGGAACCGATGCAGAGATGCTTGGCTCCTCATCACTCCTCCCTTTGCCGGTTCACCCCCCAGCGCCCCCCAGTGCCCCCCCCCAGCTGGCTGCATGACCTGTGATTAGCAGGGAGCTCTGGACCAGACGCCGCTATCGTGGGCGAATCGGATGAAAAATTGGGAGCCGGGAGAAACCTGTCAGCCGCCCGGGTCTTTATTTAGCTCTGGTGGGAAGAGGAAGTGAAGGATTCCTGCGCAAAAAGAAAAGACCATTAAAGCAGAACCAGACACGGTTGTTATTTATTTTAGCGTCAGCTTTGGGAACAGCCGCTCAGGATGTGTGTTTCCCTTAAATAGTAATATGTCTGCCAGTATCTTCATATTGACATACAACATGTTTCTTGGCCTTGGAGATCAGGGTGTTGAAATTTGGGGGTCCGTGAAGCTCTGGCTTGGTTTGGAAATTTAAATACGTGTCGAAAATAAATATACAGTAATACCCTGGTAGGAGCTCAGGAGGTGTTGCTAAAAGGTGGATCAGTAACCAAAAATACCGCTAAACAGGGTCACGTTAACCAGTAAACAGGGTCATTTTAGCCACCAAACAGGGTCACTTTAACCGCTAAACAGGGTCACATTACCCAGGAAACAGGGTCATTTTAGCTGCTAAACAGGGTCACATTACCCAGGAAACAGGGTCACTTTAGCCACTAAACAGGGTCACTTTAACTGCTAAACAGGGTCACATTACCCAGGAAACAGGGTCACTTTAACCGGTAAACAGGGTCACGTTACCCAGGAAACAGGGTCATTTTAGCTGCTAAACAGGGTCACGTTACCCAGGAAACAGGGTCATTTTAGCTGCTAAACAGGGTCACGTTACCCAGGAAACAGGGTCACGTTACCCAGGAAACAGGGTCATTTTAGCTGCTAAACAGGGTCACGTTACCCAGGAAACAGGGTCACTTTAGCCACTAAACAGGGTCATTTTAGCTGCTAAACAGGGTCACATTACCCAGGAGACAAGGTCACTTTAGCCACTAAACAAGGTCACGTAAATGACCTCTTTAGACAGGTGACAAGGCAGCAGAAATGTAAAGAACTTTCACTGAAAAACTTCCCATCAGAATCACTTTCTTCTGTGCTTTTGCCTCTGCTGCTTGAGGAGGTGGCTGAAATGGTAAAAAGACAGTAAAACCACAGAGAGGAAGAAGGGCGATTTAGACAGAGGGGAAATACTCCTTTGACGCAGCACGACTAGTAAAGGCATTAAACGGCAAACTGGATTTAACCGAGGACGTTTTTGTTGCCGAGGGCCGTTAGCTTTCGCCGTCTCCTTAAATGGAGTCGAGGCCCAGAAGCGAGCGACCCAGATGATCTGCTGGGTGTGACGTTCTGGCCGAAGGTGTCCTGTGGATGTTTGGACAAGCAAATGTAAAAGCGTGAACGAAGCGGCGAGCCGCCGCCGGAGACGGATGGAGGGCCGGCCGGAGATGACGGCAGCTTCACGGAGGAGAGCAAAGCGGTGAGCCGGACTCTGAAGCCGCTGAAGACCTTACGCGTTCTGATCCGTTTCCGCATGCAGAATATAATCGGGAACAAATGCATTTCGGTATAATAAACCCATTTCTCATATAACAGGGTTCATTTGTTCTCCAGTCAGCCTGTTAGATGAATTCCTCCTGCGAGGGGCTGGAATTGCCATCATTTCTGAGAGAACATAATTGGTTCCCGAACAAAAAATATGGCTTATGATCTACTTTAGTGTTGCGTTTATTTTTTAATCTCAGCTTAGCTTTGTGCCTCTTCCAACTGCCTCTTGCACTTTTTTAACCGCTGCAAGCTGCAGGACCCTCACAGGTCACAGGTTCCGGTCTTTATGTGACCAGCCGTTGTTTCCAGGGCGTTTTACAGGTAGAAGATCAATCCCACCGAGGGAGAAGAAACTGAGATCGTGTCTCTGTCCCAGAAAACGTGACACAAGCACCATCATTGTTTTACACAATAAATAACCTGCTGTAGAGGTAAAATACCCACATAACAGGCAACAGTTTTGTTGTACTGAAAAATGTGGAAACGGGTATTTATTTGGACTGGTTTTTGCTCTGTTGGACCTTGTGAATATATTTATTGAGTTTATGTATTTCTGCATTAATAACTCATAAAATGTGGTCTGATCTTCAACCAGGTGGCAGTAATAGACAATGTGCTTCAGCTATTAACTCATATACTTGAAATGCACCGTTTAAACATCCTCGATCCCGGCCAACCTGTGGGCTCACGACACCTCTGAAAGCTGCTGGGAGTTAGATGTTTTGATCGTGAGATGAGCCCAGAACCGCGGGTTGAAGTCCGGCCATATTGAAAAAAGATCAGACCGCATTTAGTGGCGAAGTGCAGAAATCCAGATATTTAAGGTTAATAAACTTTTCTTAGCAAATATGTATGAAAACTGATGAGTGCGAGAACATTATATGCAATGCAGATGTTGAAATTTGCACAGCGAAGGAGAAAACGCTGCACTTACTACATACGTGTATGTAGAGAAGCCATCGGGGGGGTGCGACGGTGACGGCGTCATGCCTTTAGCATCCCGGCTATTTTAGACAAATGCGGAGAAGACGACTCACTTCCCATTTCTCCCAGCTTTCTGAAGAACCCGGGGGGGGATCTGTGTCATGTTGGATTTCGCCACGTTAGAGGAGCAACAACAGGAAAGGAAAATGCATTCCGTGTCTGTCTCCTGAGGTGAGCACACGTGTGTGAAACAAACAGCAGCCAGGGGACGGAGGGAGTCACACAGTCGGTGGAATGTACTAGATTGGGCCCTCAGCAAACAGGAAACCAAGGTTAGATATTTGGAAAAAACAGCAAAAAAAAAAAAAAAACAGGGTATCTTACTACACATGAAAGCAGGCACACATGGCCCCCCGAGGAGACCCCCGCAGAACACGGAATGGCATCTGCGGGTCGCCGCGGGAGAACGTTTATCTGGCAACAACAGCCGAATCCCCAGGAGCGGGAGGCCGCACTGACGTGCACCGCGTGTTTGCCAGCGTCGGAGGGGGGCACCTGCCAGACTTGACCCCCGATCCCCTTCCACCCAGACGACAGAAGTCACACGGCGGTCGGGATTCCGCAGGGAAAGTGCTGGAACTCCCCGCCGTACATCTAAGCGAGCGTCGGAAAGAGATGCACATGGATATATGTCGGCCACTTTTTTTTTTTCCTTTTTCTTCTTTTTTGTGGTTTTTAATCATCTGGGGAATCAAAATGTGCCGTTTATGAACAACTTCCTGTAACAGTACCCGCGGTGTGTAAGAGGGATGAGGAAAAAGGGACCTTAATGCGAAACAGCACTTTCCCTGCACTCGTTCGGGAGGGAAATGATGGATATGAGCTTCACGGAAAAATGTAAAGATAAGGAAGGGAACTGCACTGGGAGCTCTTAAACAATTACGTGCGCCGCATTCCTTGTCGAAATACACGGCAGGAATGCGGATGCAAACATTTTTGCATAAATAAACAAAGGTACCGAGTAACAAGAAACAGGTCGGAGAGATAAAGCGGGACGAGTCGCTCTTTGAACGTCGGGGCTCCTCAGAGCTCCAGAGGTGACTTTGTTCGTTTCTCCAAAGTAACACAGTGTGAGGTTTTGTACCCCAAGCGACATACCCTGATTTACCCCTTTATACAGCTGGGGTACTTTCACTGCGTCAGTGTGGAGTGAAGTACCCTGGTCACGGGTGCGAGAGGGAGAGCGGGATTCAAACCAAAGTCCTTTGTCAACCAAGTTCAGCTGTTGCTGACACAGGAACCAGTTTAATTCGTAATATTTTTCTGAAGCTGCACGTGCGGCCCTTTTCACGTGCAGCCAGGCAACATTCGCGATCCTTTCGTCTCTCTGGGCGTCATCCCCCCCCCCCCCCCGCACTCCCTTTGGGGNCTTTCCTCTCTCTGGGGGTCACCCCCCCCCCCCCCCCGTCATCACTTTGGGGTCCCGTCCCGAGCCGTCCTGGCAGACACGCCTCTATGTTTGAGCAATAAAATAGGCCGGATGCAAAGTGCGACATTACATAACGCACGTTAAAACGCTCGATTTCCACATTTGTAGCTTTTTGCAGACACATTCAGACGTCGCCGACTTCTCCCTTGCCTAACTCTGGTGGATCGTGGCACAAAGTGAGGTGGGGGTGGGGGGCTTAGGGTCACTAAAAAAAGCCCCGTCTATCCACGTGGAATTCACCTCTTTGCACTATGGACTCGGCCGCTATTAAAAAGCTCTCAAGTCGACTCCAAGAGCCAGCAGAGCAGAGCTTCGCTCAGCCTGGACCAATCTGGAACCTATCGACATTCCTTTACATTAATGAACCACTTGTCCTCTCTCCCTTTTTGTTATTTTAATGTCAGAGAGCATAAAAGCATAAAGACCCTTTTTTTCCAGCAATTGTTGAGCCTTTTCCAGCAGGACCACATTTCGGGCTGTTACTACCTGTTGCAAGATCCCCCACTTTAATGGAAAAAATGGGAGGAGGAAAACCATACGTTTTAATGTTAATATTGGGCCCACGTGAGGCTCTTTGGCATCTCCTGCACATGACATTTATGTCACTCGATCAAACTGCCATCGTACACCTATTTTGTTCCGCTGGGCTCTGGCTTTTTAAAGACGCTGTGGCCTTGTGGGTAGTCGTTCTAATAGATGTGGTGACGCCATTAAGGTCAAATAAGGAAGCCGGAATCCAGGTGTCCTGAACGTCGAGCCCACGATATTAGTCCTTGGCGGGGCTTGGAATGAAAAATCGCGGTGCTAAATGAAAAATATCGAAAGTCGATCAAAGCGCCGCATTTCAGCCGCAACTAAATCCGTCCGTCGATCCATTTTCGATAACCTCTTTGTGCCGGTGAGGGGCGCCCCGGTCCAGAACCTATCCTGGAATCGCTGAAACTTCATCCTGCTGAGAGCGGCGCCTTTTGAAAGTCGTCCGTGTTCGGAAGCATGGGAGAAGCGCGGAAACGGGGATGTCGCTCTCCCGTCTTCCCAGTTTCTGGCCCTGGCGTCTTCCTGACTTGCAATTCGTGGGCCGGAGGTGCAGGTCGCGTTTCTTCGAAAGCGGCGCTTGCTCAAAAATTGCTCTCGAGCTTCCAAAAAAAAAAAAAAGAGGGGAAATTTGATTAAAAATTGAACGCCGCCGCCCCCGTTGCTCACGTCCTCGACGGTCACAGAAGGTTTGGCGACTTCACTGTCGTATGCCATCATTCACTGCGATCCAACACCCAACGTCATTCACCGTCATTCTGTAAAACTGGGCAACCTCACCCCCCCCCCACAATAAAATCCAACCCCACGCCGCCATCGGGGTTGTGTAACGTCTGCTTGCGTGTAGCAGAACAGCCAGTAGAGCCCCTGGCCACAGTTGCAGACTCCCTGCATTGCAACATGCCCCACTGGGAGTGCGAACTGCCCTGCCCCCGGCTTCTTGGCACGCTCAGCGAGTGCCTGAAATCACGTATTTATCAAGGAAGGAAAGTGCACAAATTTTAGTCATGGGGGGGATGGAGATGGAGGTCGGGCTGCCAAGAAAAGCCTTGATAGATATAGTGGTGCTACGACAGTCCCCCCCCCATCCCTCCCACCCTCCTCTGAGGTCAAAGCACCAGAGGTGAATCGCCGGAGAGAATTTCTTAAAAATAATAATATTAATTATTAAGAAAGCTAGGAAGCGAGGGGAGAAGAGCGGAGCATTGGCTGAGCTCAGGGCGAGGGAAGAGTTGAACGAGGGCTTGTTTTTTCACGGCACAAACGCGTCAGAGACAGAAGGGGTCGGGGTCTCCGTGGAACGGGACTTCATCTGGCGGCCGGGGGCGGTCCGGGTCTTCTGGCTCCTCTTTCAGTTGCGAGAAGGGATTTAACCGCCATATACGGCGACTCCGCAAAGGACGAGGACATCGGCCGCAAAGGGCTTAACTGTCCCCGAAAAACAGCCACCGGCCAGAGCTGCGGTGGATCCATCTGTGGTGTGTGTGCAAATAAACTAATCCACCTGCAAAGCTTTTCATATTCAACACACTAATGGAAGGCAATGAACTTCATCTTTTGTCAGCTACCGACACCCGTTTATGCTAAAATATCTGCTTGTGTTAAACGTGACACAGCGTTGACACAATAGAACGGACTTCGATAGTTGACATTAGTTGTCGTAATACAGTGAGACAATTTGCCTCTGTAATACAGCGCAGGTGAAGACACGCTGATACCCTGAACAAGCCGACATGGTTCGGACAATCCGAACAGGGGCCAGAATGAGCGAGATTAGGACAGGTGAAACCGGCAAACAAGGGGCGACGGAGGCTGAGAACGGAAGGAGCTGAAGTGTAATGACGAAGAGGACAACCACGCGGTGTTTCTCCTGCGCTGCTCAGCTGTCGAGAAGCACGCAAAATCCACATTTGTTCATCACAAAAGCGTGAAAGCGCCTGCTAAGCCGAAGTCGAATTACTGGACGAAACTTGAATCCCTGCAAGCTGGAAAGTCCGCTGGCACAGCAGCTCGGACTACACCGTTTTTGAGTCTTCTGAGGACTTTGCTGACGAAACCTGGTTCCTACAAACCGGCTGTATGGGGGGGGTAGGAAGTACTTTGTTAAGCGTAGCGCAGTGCTGCCCATTAGGGAAGTTAACATTTCCGGTTCATTCCGGTTAACCGCTGTGCCAAAACACAGCGATGAAATTTGCCAGACGCACACTCCTGACACGCGTGATTGATTCCGATGCCCTCGAGTTACACAGGGAGACACGGTGTGGGCGTGTATTTTTAGTTTGGTTAATATATACATTTTTTTCCCCATATTTGCCAAGGATCGAGTGACTGTAACTGGATGGAGGGCTGTTATTTGTAAAGAGCTACAATAAATCTGTTTACACTGAATTAGCCCATTAACTGAAGAACAATGACACTTTATTTCTGATGAAGATGGATGTAAAGAGAGGAATTATTCCCCTGTTTGCATGTTATCCAGATGTTACGGGAGTGTAGAGTAGCCAGAAATCATGGAAAAAAAAAACAAGCTAAAAATTTAAGTTAGCATGACCCTTTGACAAAAACAGGAATTTTAAAGTATTTCTGAATGTCGGCAGATTTTTCCAAAACCAAGGGTTCAACCTGATCCCTCAGAGCACCCAGCAGGTATGTCCACATGCAGCTAATATTTCTTTGCGGTTCATATTTTTCTATTTCTACGCCAGTGTTACCTGGGATGTGTGCTGGGGTCCAGCGTGTGTGTGCAGGGTGAAGCACAGTGACTGGAATGGATGTGAGACCACAGACCTCCAAAATAAGCTCCAGACCATCTGGAGGAGCTCCAACAAATATTCACTGCAGCCTCAGGAATAACCCCCCCCCCAGGCTCCGACAGCCCTGAACGGCCAGCCCAAGATGCAACATAGAACACCTGTGCAGGTTAAAAGTCACCTAGAATATACTGAGCACTAGTGTTATTGTTCCTTACTGAGACTGAGCTCTTGCATTATTAACGTTGACAAGGCAATTTTGTCTTTGGCACAAAAAGAAAATCATGGAACCTGGGTCCAATCCTTCACACTCGGGCCAAGGCAAGGTGTCGTTTTTAAACCGGCTTGTTCAGCAAGCTGCGCTTATGCAAACACTGGCACAAGCGTCCTCTATCTTCCCCCTTTGACTCAGTTGTATGTGTGTGTAGGACCTGTGTGTGTGTGTGTGTGTGTGTGTATACGTGTTTTACTGCTGAGAGGTGATGAAAAAGGACTCTGACGGATGGCCGGCCAGGGAGCCGGCTGCAGCCAACCGCGATCCGGCTGGTCTGAACAGAACCGTTTCGGTTTCCCTCCCGGTGGCCCTGAAAGCCCCGTGGTCTCTGGTTTACCAGGACACGCACCAGGCGCGTTGACTTACAGGGATTAAGGCCTAAATCTGTTTCGCGCGGCCCGCACCGGGCCTGCAGCAACCGTCGAACGCCGTCGTTCAGCTGCCGAGTTACTGCGTTTTGTCTTCGTAAATCACTCGTCTTTCCCGAAAGGCTGGGGCACGTCGTAAACGTTTAGTGTTTCCTCTAAGTTCGTATATAAACACAGGTATGTCCTGTGAGAGCACCTGGTGAATATAATGGCCTCCCCTGTGGAAGGGTTAGCTACGAGACACCGATGGCGGCACATGCGCTATCCTGCTACAGTTAGGCCCGCGTGACCTGGCTGGCATTTGTATATTCAACAAGGTAAATCCGACAAGGACCCTGGATGTACGTGAGCGGCTGGGTCAACCCAACCCGCCTCGATCACAGCTGATAAAGACTGATAAAGAGGTCAACGGCGCAGCAAAAGGTCACAGCGTTGCCTCCTCGAGTGGCGTGGCTGTGCATCACAAATTCCTTGGAAAAAAGCGAATTTTCCCAATATGCCGAAAGCGGCGACATTTCTCATCGGCGGCTGTAGGAGCGAGCAGCTGGGAGGCACGGCGGCTACACTGTTTGGTTCGACTTTCGCACAGGCCGGCAGGTGGGACTCCAAACGTTCTGAGATGCGCGCTGAAAGATCAGGCGACGGTTCAATTGCTTTCTTATGGACATGACAAGGAAGCCGCGCGGATCCGTTCAAGAGAGCTATTGCGCGTCTGAAGACTTTGACGGCGATGCCTTAGTATGCGGTGACATGCGTCTGCGGCCCAGCAGGTTAGCGGTTAGCGGTAGATGGAAGCCATCCTTTAAGCGGTTTGCCCATTACGCCCCTTTGCCAGCTTAGCCCTTGAAGAATTTGCTCAAGAAGACTGCGATTTGTGAAGATCCTTATCTCAGCCATGAACACATGTCCATTTTCCCTGGAAAATGTTAGCAGTGTGTTTTTCTGAAACGTGCGACGCCGATAACAGCTCCAGTTAGAGCGTCGTTCCCAAGGCGTTGGTGTCCGAAGCGCCACGTCGTGTCTCGTGCGATCACTATGCCGTGTTTGTTTTATTCTCCTCGGGATTTGCGGTGCGGCACGCGGGACGGAAAGACAGCATCGCGCGTGGATATCGGTTTCTTCAACCTGCGAAACGGGGCTCCGTCCCCCAGCCAAACAACATAAATACACGCTGCGGCATTTCGCCCTTGGATCTCCTCCAAGATGACAAAACTCCGACTAATTGACGTAAGGTAAACACACAACCCTCCGTCGTGGAGAAATGCATCCTAGGCAACTGTTTGGACAGAGCAGAGTGAAACAAGATGGGTGTTGACACACAGGCCTTAAACTGCGCAATATCTGAGTGACGATCCCCACGACAGCGATGCACGAGTTTTGGGAGGCCCTCTAGGGCAAAGCTTCGCTGCTACACAAGTTACCCTTTGACCACTGTCTGGAACATCTCCTGATGTCCATCAGCCGCGTAACGGCCCGGTTCGGTTCCCGCAAAGACTGGGGGAGCCGGTTTGCGCGTAAATGCCCTCTCTGCTTGTGAACACGTAAAAAAGACACAGGTTTAACTCAAGCTGTTGCGTTGTCTTTTTTTTATTTTTATTACTCAAATGGGCAACAATTAGCTAACCCTTAAAGAAAATACAGTATATCTTTAAGAAGGAAGCCCCAGCAATGAATCACACCCGTGTGCTTGTAGGAACGCTCTCTTTCTCCCACAGAAGGTCAGTGCAGGAATGTCTCACTCCTGAAGAAGGACCCGAGCGGTGGCATGATTTCTCCCAGGGGATTAGCCCGACAGATTTGGCAGACCTTCCTGGGAAAAGGCCAACATGCCAATCCCCCCTCTCCCCTCCTCGGGGCAGGCTGAAGAAAGCGGCCAGTTTCCGTTGGGGTCCACTCCATCCCAATGGCTGGTGTTTGTCTGCCAGGCAGGCAGGCTGGTGGGGGATTCGTCCTATGTTGCCTCCCGATCTCTGCTAAGCGCTGTCCAGCTCCCACTCTTGGGACTCGATGAGAAAGGCTGGTTTGTTAGTTTCTCTCAGTATTTTTGCCGAGCCGTATACCCTGACCCCGTAACCTCCCCGAGGTTGTTCGGTCAAAAGGCACTGCTGTTTCGCATGTCCACATTATTAAAATTAGTCTGCCACTTCAAACCCTTTCCAAATCCTAACACCGACACATTCCCACCATAGTCCCCGTCCCGATCCCACTGCCAGTTCCGTGCCCAGCTTCAGACTAGACCCAGTCCCAGGACTAGTTCCTTTCCCAGTGGAGACTCAGTCCTGGTCCTTTCAATTCCCTCGTGACCCACTTTCAGACCCCCACTTCAGGACTGCGCTGCTGCACTGGTTTCACAGCAAACGTTCTGAGTTATATAGGGAAACCTATTTAAAGCTGCCTGCAGGGGGTCTAATAAGTGAAGAAATGCGTTTTAATCTTACAGCTGCTTGTTTAAGTCCAGCGTGGAGATCTTAGACTTTATCCTTGAGCGTAATAGCCTTAAAAGCTTGATATTAAGGACCTGAGTAAAACATCCAACCGTAAAAAGGGACTGAGGACCCCGAGCCCCTCACTGTTTGAGGAAATCGAATAACATGACATTTATAATAGATTGTGAGCTTGCTGTAACAGATTTAGCCTTCGGCCCATGATTGACATCCCTGTTTTGGCCCTTAATTTGGTTCAAATGAACGTGTCTGTCCTCGAGCCGCAGGAAGCCGCCCGTCTGAGCCAGCGGGGGGTGCTTATACAGCTGTTCACTTACGCCGTGGCTCTACAGATCGACACGGTCCTGGGAGGGCCTGTCTTGCGCACGCAACACCGAAGAGTTCAAAGACTTCACAAAGGACAACCGCAAAGACACGGCAGTTCACCTTCTGGAACGTTTATGATGCCGCCTTTGCGCCGGACAGACGGTTTTGTGAAAATGTCAGTTTCGCCTGAATTCCAGCTGGTATTTCTGACCCCTGTCCATCTACGCTGTAGTATTAAGATGCCTCTGTCATCGCTGCTCTCCATCTTTCCATCCTTTGTGGCGTCACCTGCGTTACAAATGCATTTGGCGCCATTTCTGTTATTCCTACAGATAATCCAAGAATGAGCCTATATCACACCTCTTAGCTGCTTTCGTCCCCCCTTCCAGTAGACGCTGTTATACTGACATACCTTCCATTCACCGATCTTCATAACAGCTCTCATAGAAAGATGAATGCACTTCTGATATGTTCTTTGGACGTCATAGTAAAATTACAACACTTGCAGGGTACGAAATGTCAGAACTTGAAGTCCAGGACACCACATCTCCACCCTCCCCCATACACATTCCCATCCTGCCCTACCCTGATGCTGAGGTCAGTGAACGTACAGCTCCTTCACCCCAAGCTCCCAGCTGCCAGTGGACGGTCCGTGTATAAACCCACTAAAGAAAGTGACAGATCACTTATTACTCGTGTTTATCCCTCCTTGTGTCTATTTGCGTGTGTGTGTGTGTGTGTGTGTGTGTGTGTGTGTGTGTGTGGTCCACCTTGTGTCCTTACTGTTGGTCTGGCTTTATTATCTGACCTGACCTAGAGAGGCGTAAATCTGTTGACCAACTCGTGTTTCTTACCCTTCAGGAGAGTAACGTGTCGCTGTTAACTACTCCTGTCTCAAACGTCCCGGTAGCAACAAATCAACCGTAGTTCTCCGGCCTTCGCCGCGTTACAACGTCAGAAACCAGCACTAATGTTCGCGGTCCAAATCTCACGCCGGAAACTTCCGCAGTGCCGCAGGAACTGTTGGTGAAATCGGGGCTGTTTCTGAGAAACATCGTTCACGTCAGACACGCAGCCAACCATCTTTTTTTTTTCTGGAAAATGTACTACAGAGACTTTCCCACAATGCACCAGCGGATCCTACAACAGCTGAAACAACATCACATCTGAGGTGCAACGCATCACCTGTAGAAGAAAACTAGCAGTTGTTAATTTAACTAGCACTTATGACCAAAGTGACTCAGATTTGTTCCCTAAGCTACTTATGGCGATTTCATTCGCACACCTATGTATCGCGCATTAAAACAAAGTTGAACATCTTCACCAAGGATACTGATGCAAGAGGTGGGACCCGAACTCAAGAACTTCGAGAACAAGGCAGCGGCTCCCGAATATAAGCCCAGGAAGGTCTTCGTAAGCCGTGATGGACGCCGGTTAGGATGCAATATCCTCAGTCAAATTGTTCTCAATAACTGGCACCAGACAAAACCTTCAAACATCAGTTTGTTGACAAAGAATTCGTTTCACATCAAAGGAGAAAAACTCATAAACGGTCGTTTTCCCCGCGTCTTGTTTACACAGGAGACGAGACCTGATGTTCGGCAACGTAAACAAATGAAGAAGTATGGGGGGGGGGGGGGGGGGGGGAAAGTTTAANGGGGGGGGGGGGGGGGGGGGGGGGGGGGGGGGGGGGGGGGGGGGGGGGGGGGGGGGGGGGCTGGTAATGATCTCTTTAATGATTCCCGGGCCGAGGGGCCCGGCAGCTCACTGCTTGTCGGGATTCGTAAGCTTAACTAAACATTTAAGCTGCGAACACGAACCCTCGTGTTTAGTGTAACCGTGACGCAGTTCTTCACGTTTCCATAAACAGTGTGACATCCTCCGGGCTCATTATCGCGCGGCCTTGCGGAGGAGATGCCGCGGCCCCCCAGCCCAGCACAATCGTCTGGCAAAACCCCTATCTTGGAAAGCAAAGACACCACATTTGTTTTGCATTTTTAAGCTCGCTCACCATGTTTATACAACCTGTACCCCGGAACACGGGGCAGGCGACCGTGATCCCGGAATTCCTGACACGTTTCTGACTCCAAACCTTAGCGGCACAACCGGATCAGTGAGGGGGCTCAATAAATATCGGAGGCCTCTTCTCTAGATGTTTAGGGGTGCTTGCCAGGCTTGCGACGGCACCGTTATTGTTCCCTCACACGACACGTAACAAATCGGCGGCGGGTGACTGCGGCCCCTTCGGAAGCCATGCAGCACTTTGTCTGGGACAAAGTTCCCACAATGCCGTGTGACAGGAGATGCCAGTCAGCAGTGTGTGGGTTCATTGGAAGCTGCTCGCTGTGAGTAATTGGCCCTATATACATATCAATGGTGCGCAGGTCAAGAATCCCAATGGGCCGCAACCTCAAAACCTGCTATTTTTGAGCCGTACAATGACTGATCTTTTTTTTTTTGGACAGAATCTTTCGTTTCGTTTCATTTTCGAAACCCGCATTCAAATCAGAACATTAACCACGTCGTTCTTTGACAAGCAGGCGTCTGACTTAGCAGATTATTTAACTTACCGTCCTGCCTTCCACCGCTAGTCAGGCTCAGTGCCTCCAGCGTGGATGCGACAGCATTACACGACCTAGCTTGACCATGTAATTTTGACCCATAATGACCGCTCCACCTGTGGCCGTTTCTGTGAACTGCAGCAGAGGCTGGAACAGGACGTGACGTTTCCCTCTCCCTGAACAATGGGAGCAGGGATTAAGAGGACAGAAGCTGCCCTGACCCAGCAGTTAGACCTTCTGCATTGTTTCACTGAGGATCGGTTATGTTGCTGAGGCATCAGGACGCAGGAGAGAAATGAAATTATACCTTCCAAAAGGAAAAAATAGCATCTGCATGAAAAGCATGTTTGACTGAAATAATTTTATGCGTTTTATCGAGGGTCTGTTTGTATGCAGATGCTTCTAAACTTATTTTCTCGGTGTGCAGCAAGTGTAGAAGGTGACAACAGTCAAACGGTTGCTGTGATTTTTTTTTCCAGTTTTTTCCATTTTTTTGTCTTTTTTTGTCTTCTTCTTTGCTTATGGATGAAGAGACCTGTTCTGGAATTTTCCACGCTGTCCCAGATGGACCCATCCTGTACTCTCCCTGTTCTAGGAAGGGGTCTTGTTATTGGTTCGCATCTTAGACAGGAGAACCAACCCAATGTCAAAGTTACCCTCAGCAGGGCACACTGCCTCCCGTAGACCATTGCTGCCCAGAGCTGCTGTTGCCCCAAAACATCCAAAACACTATTCTGCTAAATCTCGACAGGCCCACAGAATTTCTCCCTGTTTTCTGCACGATGTTTCTGTTTTTCTCCTCGATGACCGGGTTAGTTACAGCAGTGGCTCCAAACGCGGATTCATGGGATCGGGCCAGACCTGCTGGATGTCTCTTCCGCAAACAAACGTGTGGCTTCGTCATCTACCAACCCTGGATTCCTGATCCAACGGCAACATCTCGGTATTAAAAACGAGTGTGTCTCATAAAAGGACCGTGAGCTACACTAATCAAAAATTCCTCACGAAACCATCACCTGCACCGTCTACTTTTTTTAAGCCACAGAACTCAATCTATACAAAAAAAAGGGGCAGTCGGTGGCGCAGAAGTTAGATCTGTTTCCTTTACACTCTAAATACTTAAAGGACCCACGTTGGCCTCCCTGCTCTGGCTGTAGGACCAAAAAATGTACCCTGTTGATACACTTACAATTCCCCGGCTGTTTAAATGGGTAAATCACGGTAAGTCACTCTGGATAACAACTTTCTGTCTTGACATTTTTTCGTTGAATCTCCACATGAATGGACCCTAAAAAGTATGTTGCTACTTTCTCTCATTGACTGAGAGATGAAGACTCACATGCAGCGCGAAAATTATCCAGCAACCCCCCCCCCCCCCCTTGCCCCACCTTTCTAGAACTGAGGTCGAACCCTAAAGTTGTTATTCCCCCAAATTCCTCGTTTGACAGGGGCCACCAGTTCCGAAAGCAGAGGCCTCGACCGGGCACAGCCCCCCTGTTGTTGGCCAGTTCCGCCAAGAGGGGGGTCCTATGTCTGAACACACATCCCCAGCTCAAGAAGGAGGCCTGGCTTCAGCGCACCGGGGGGCCCAAGAGGGCCCTCATATAAATTCCTGTAGGGCTTCCCTCTTTGCTGCCCTCACTGACTCAAGTGCTTACGGCTAACAGCATGTGACACTCGATCCCCTGTCGTTTCGAGGTGGGACCACTAACCGCTGGGCCGGAAGCAGACGGTCATATGAGGGAGCCGAGGGAAGATTTGCCCTCCCCTCTTCTTTAAGAGAGACTGACCCGCCGTACTCTATTTTGTGAGCAGCCTGCTGCTCTTGCAGATGCTGGGTAATACAACCCAACTATGGTTTTCATTTTTGCACTCATAGGCCACTTTATTAGATACACCTATTAAGTAGTGGATGGGACCCTATTTTTTCCCTCCAGAGCAACATTAAATCCAACAAGAAGGTGCTGGACCCTCTGCAGGGTTTTTATGCCATTTTGGCTTAAGAGCGCCATAGAGTTTCGATAGAACTTCCTACTACATTCATTCTGCTAACTTGTCATTCCAGCTCATCCCAAAGATGTGCGACTGGCTTGAGAGGCAGGGACCGTGACAGTTCCTGGGGTAAAATCATGGTTGTGTAACCATCCTGAGATGCTGTGTGCTTTCAGACGTGGAACGTTATCCTAATATCAGACTGAGAAGGTCTAGACTGACAACGAAGAGATGCATCTGGTCAGCACACGTTAGGGTTTTGTACTCTGTGAAATTCAAACTGTGCTCATGTAATTCTAAAAAAAACCAAAACCTGTTGTGTACAGAGAAAACATCCCCCTCCGACCTTCATGGCCCCAGCACCGACATCTGAACCGGCCTGCTGAACCCAATAAAGTGGCTAGCGCTTATAGCGAGGCTCAGAGCATGTCCACAAAGTGCAGATGGATCAAACGACTGACCGACAGGTACTTGTTAGATTTAAATAAACACATAAATGAATAATTTGGAAAAATTTGGATGAACACGCTGAGCACCGTGCTTGAAGGTCACAAAGTCAACTCTTCACCCGGTGGCCGGAAAGATGGCATCGGACTGCAGCTCCACGAGAAGAACGCGACGCTTGCAAAACACAAAAACAAAGTGCAGTGGAAAACAGCAGGAGTGTAATATCAAAGTGGGGAGAAGCAGGTGCTCTGGCTTGTCCATCATCCAAACATTAATCTGATCCTACTGTCCATCTCAGCAGAAGTGCTGAACGTTTGAAGCCGCGGAAAAAATAACAATAATAGTGATATGGGGTCATCGGCGGAATTTAGATGTACACGTGTGGCTATTAAAAAGAGACAGATGACGTTACGGGGAGCCTGGAGGACCACCAGTACCAAAAGCAAGGACTTATTGTTTCAGGTCCTCGCACCCCAGTCCGTCTCCATTCTGGTTCTGCTGTTAACCACTTGACTGACGTGCTTCACCTGCTGCCCTGGGCCACAAATCAGCCTCTCATTGAAAGGTGACTCTGAAAGCAGCAGGACAGTGACCTTTGAAGAAGCTGACCAAGCCTATGTCCTCAGAAGGCCTGGTGTTAACACGGCATACAGGACCCCACCAACTGACAGTCTTTTTGAAGTCCTGGGCGCTCCATGTTCACTTCAGACAACTGGCCAAAATTTTCAAGCAAGTATGAAATTCCTAAAATGAAAAACTTGAAAATGCTGCTTATTTAAATATTCACACCCCTGAGTTTGGGAAATTCCAGGCTTACACAGATGAAAAACTTGAACCTGTGGTCCACTAAAGCAACGGCCACATTTTCTAGACTAAAAAACTGTTGTTTTAAGGATCATTGGTGAGTCTGTGAACTTTAAGAGAAGACGTACGAACGAAGACTAAAGGACATAATTCAGAAGTTATATTTAAAGTCACAGAAAGGTGCAAATTAGGAAAATGGTGTAAAGTAATTGCCGAGTGTTTGGATCTCCAAGTCTGCACTGCTGGATCAATAACATGGAGCTGCATCACTCCGCCCAGACTCTGCATAAAAGTGGCCTGTATGGGAAGCTGGCAAGAAAGAAGCCATTACTCAGAAAGAATCGTATGAAAGCCTGGAGTCTGGAGTTTCCCAAAAATCATGTGAACGTCCCAGCTGAGACGTGGGAAATGTCCTGTGGTCAGATGAGACCAACATAGCGCTTTTTGGCCAAAATTCAAGGCACTATATGCAGTGAAAACCTAACACTGCCCATGTCTGTAGAGACACCATCCTCACAGTGAAGTGTGGTGGTGGAGGTATAGTGCTGTGGAGATGCTTTTCATGGGCAGGGATGGGGGATTTTGTCAAAACCGGAGGAAGAATGTAGGGAGCGAAATGCAGGGAAATACTGCAAGAGAACCTTCTTCAGTCTGAGGAACTGATGCTTGGGAGAAAGTTCATCATTCAATGATCTTAAGAATAAGACCTAAGCGACACTTGAGTGGCTGAAGAAAAAGATGAAGGTCCTACAGTGCCTACAGAGGCCAAGTCAAAGTCCCAACCTCAGTTCCCTCGTGAATCTGTGGCATTACTTGAAAACGCGGCCCACAAGCATCATCCAACCAACCCGAACAGTCTGCTGCAGACTTGCTAAGATGAATGGTGAAAAAAACCCAAAAGGCTGGCACATATTTGCCAGAAAAGACTAAACACTGTTAATCGCAGCAGAAGGTGGATCAACCAAATATTAATGTGTGGTTTGAATGCTTACGCAAGCAGCAGTTCTTCAGTTTTTCCTTTTCGTGAAAAACGTCTCCAGACTGCCGGCTTATTCTGGCTTATGAGTTCACAACAAAAATATTGACTGGAAAAATATGTGTAAGTTTAATTTGTAACCTGGTGCTGATGCCTTTCAACGGGTCTGAATATTTTTGCAAGGAACTGTGTATATTCTTGTGGCTTTGGCACAACCGTGATGTCGGATTCTCCAACAGGCAAGAGGTGGAACCAAGAGCGCAGGTGCTAATGGGCCACTGGTTGCTTGACAAGAGCCCTGACTCTCCGTCACGGCCAAGAAGGATGTTTGTGTGGACACAGTCCCTTCTTATTCATTACCATGTTTGACCAGCTTCATTCCGGTTCTTTCTTGAATGATTCAGTAGGGTTTGTGGAGTGACCTCATGCTCCCTTGGGTGGTAGTAACTGGACTTCCAAGATGTTTTATTGTACATCTCCATAATTATCAGTTAACAACTAAAAGTCTCAGCGACAGTCAAAACTTAATTGAAGGCAAACTGCTCTTTTGGCTCCAACTGTAAAACAAAACTATCAATTACTCAACAGACCTTAAACGTCACGATAGTTAAAGAGAAATTATTTCCTAAATTAAACTTCTAATTCAACTGTTCTCAACTCCGTCACCACAACTTCCCTCAATTTACCTCAACTTAACACTCCAACACCTCCTTTCCCACACCTCTCTTTATTTATAAACTCTCTTTTTTGATCTTTGAAGCCACGCACTGGTGGGGGGGGGGGTGGGCTCAGTCTGGGCGGGGCGTGGGTGTGGGTGTGGCCAGGCTCCATCCTGCCCTGCAGCCCCATTTCATCCTCAATTACCATCTCCTTGTGACCTCATAAAAACTTTATTTTGTGCATACCTAACATTTTAAGTTATGTTGAGCAACGGTGTCAGCTAATAATAATAATAATAATAATAATAATAGTAATAATAATATGGATAATAATAATAAGCTTCTGCTTGAAGCCAGTCTTCTGCAGTCGAAATGGAATATTTGTTACAGACACACGAAAAGGACAAAAATAAATCCTCAGATGATGATAAATGCCCGGGGCTCGGATTTAAGGCACATTTAAGAGAGATTTGTTGAGATTTGTGTCGGATTAATGCGCGCGCCTGGCCGCGCTGTTTAAATAGAGACCCCTGGTGGGAAAAGGGGTCGGAACCTGGACGGGGCTGTATAAATATGAAGAGGGCGAGGAGTGGGAGAGGAGCGGGGATCTGCGGAGGAAAAAGTGTCCTGGAGAAGGCGCACGTGTCCCAACTCTTATTGCTCTGCCCCCAAAAAAAAGGTCCCGCTTTGCGCGGACGGCGAGAGGCGGAGAAGAAGCCGAGCGGAGCGCAGAGAAAGTGGGAGGAGAGGGGAGAGGAGCGCAGTTCGGACCCGCGACCCTGACGCACCGTCCCGAGCGCTGGAGCTCGAGCGCACGGCGACACCTGGAGAACATCTGGAGGACACCTGGAGGGGGGGGGCTGGTCATGTGCTGAGCGCGAGCGCGGAGAAGCCGGGAACCTCCTGCCAGAAGAGGCGTGAAGAGCCGCGAAGAGCCGCCGGGGAAGAGGGCTGTGAGCTCCGGCAAGATGCGCCTCCTTGGATTATCGGTGCTGCTGGTGCACACGGCGCTGCTGCGCGGAAACCTGGCGACGGAACCTGTGCCAGGTGACTATGAGGACGAGGAGCAGGACGAAGGAGACGTCAAGGTGTGTGCCCCCCCCCCCCCGCTCCTTGCGCGCATCCTCACACACCGCGGGTTTATCCAACGCTTTGAGGTTCCTCGTACTTTAAAAAAAAACAGCTGAATTTAACGGACGCACGTGGAAAGTCCTCGAACGTCGCGCGCGCGCTGCTTCAAACGTTTCATTGCGGACTGTTTTCCAACACCTGGCGCGAAACTGTGATCGTGTTAAATTATGATGTCGAACAAAAAAACGCAAAGTAGCCTTTTTCTTTCAGGTAAAGTTGCACACTTGGCGAAAAAAAACACTAATAAATCGCAAATACTGTATTTATTCCCAAATAAGCCGTCGCGTTGGTTATGCACGTTTTATTTTTAAAAACATGAACTACGTTCAATTCTAAATTTCACTTTAAGCCCAAACTAAAATATATTGGCTTGCGTTCTGCTCGTTTTTTCATGTTCTCTATAGTAACTCGTGGATCTGTGGTGCACCGGGAGGTAGTGGGGTCGTACCTCGGGACGCGCTGCGGAGGGTCCGCAATCTGTGTGTGTGGGTGTGTGGTGAGGGTTGGGGGGGGGGGGTACCGGGAAAAAAAGCCCAGTATAAAGCGGGTGGACACGGGTGTCAGGGGGTCACACTTCGGGTCAGAGAGAGAGTGTGGAGGAGGGGAGAACAGGGGTGACACATCGTCATGTTTAACAAGCGGTTGTTGGATCACGAAAGCCGCACTTCTCCCTTATATCAGCCCGCTTTAACAGCACTTCAAGCATTAGTTTATACCCGCCTTAGACTTTAACTTAATCTGGACTCAGTCTAAATTGTCCTGGTGAGTCGAATCGCTCTGAAGTGCTGCTCACTTCCAGGCACCACGAACGCACCGCAACCCTACCTTTCCTCTAAATTGCGAGGGTGGCCTACAGGAATTTACGAAGGATAACTCAAAAGGTCAAGCTCGCCTAAGCCGCCTCTAAATACTTAAGCCCTTTACTCACACTGCGGTTCACCACGACATTCAGATCTTTCACACACTAAGTCGCTGCTCTTCTGCTTGCCTGAATCCTCCTGCAGCCTCAGCTGATTCATCTCGAATCCCACGTCTGCTGGTTCGAAGGAACCCTTCTGTTGCTTTTACGTTTTCAGTCCACACCTGAGGGATGGGGCTACTTCTCATTTCTGGATTTCCACTGCCCCCCCCCCCAAATCTTAAGAAACAAATTAAGAAGCCGGGAGGGTTTTTGCAGCATCACCGACTGCAGTTACAGTCCAGGCCAGTTTCAACGCCCCCACAACAGCAGAGTGTAAATGAGCCGACGTAGTGCTGGAAGTCGGCATGTCTGAAACACCTCCACGTGGTTTTTACCGCGTGCCGCTGTATGCGTCCCCTGTTAATCGCACCGCGGACAATATCGGCCCACGTTTCCTCGCCTCCTTTGGGCCCTTTAACCCCCGAAGTCATTATAAAATCTTAACTTAATTATGATAAATTTTGCTGGAATTCTGGGAACTCAGGTTGAAGCAGGTCTTGAAAAAACAATACAAGCTCTTAAATTTGCTGTCTTTCTCTTTCACGTAGGCAGTATTTACATTTTCAGGCCAGGGGTGCAACTCGGAATATTTTTGCAACAATTACTCTCAAATCTGAAGCATGTGCAGCTGTGAAAATGTCCACACGAGGATCTTCGCCCCAGTCGGTTGTAGGTTTGTTAATAATTCATCTCAGCTCCCCACCTCACCTCACTGGCCCAGTTACTCTCTGAGGTTGATGCATCTGCTCACGTTACGCTGCACTGATGGATCGGCGCTAAAATTTGCGCTTTGGTGGTCTCCAAACAAGAAGATGCCGACGGAGTCGGTGTGGGGTAGTTATAAAGCGCTGGAGAACCTCACGGAGGTACTTCTTCAAGCAGGGTCTCCAGCTCAAGAGTCTTGTTGACAAAACTGAAGATTTTCCAACCGGGAATCATGCAGAACTTAGCTGGCCAGGTGGGTTCCCGCCTTAATTATTTGTAAATAAAATATCCGAGCACCGCGGGAGGTGAGGGGTGGAGCTAAATTCTCAAAACCCATTATTGCAGGGAGATGTTGGCAGCACGATGCCATCTTGCTGTTCATTAATGGTTTCCCTTGAAGCAATAAAATGTAAAAGTTAATTTATGGGTTTGTTTCATTTTCTGAGGGACACGTATGTACGCTCGCGTGTACGGCTGCGGGAGGAAGCACGGTGAAGCACAGAGCTGCGAGGTTACGGGGTCTGATGTCATCTCAGAAAACGTCGGCTGCCGTGGCCGTCCGGGGAAAAAGATGGGTTGAGGTTCTGTCAAATATCCATTGGAACACAACAAAAAATGAGTTCTGATTTGTCGGAGACTCAATCATTTCTGCATCCAGCTGAAACTTTTCTAAGGAGAGACAGTTTAAACTGATTTACACATCTATACGGCCAGGAGCATTTCATGGTAAGTACCTGTCCCTTCGAGTCCATAGGTGGAGTTGCTAACCCATCTTCTACATTGCTGATATCGGTCCCTTTCACAACAAACTCAGCTTCTCAACAAGATCAAGATTAAAAGTAATAATTCCTTCTCGGATGAACTAATTTAAACTTCATTTCTTACTATATGATGCACTTGTACCCAGAGTGACTTAAATAGTTTTACTTGTGCTTGTTTTTTAAATGGGTATTTTATAGAAAAAAAACATACTTCCCAGTCCTGCTGCAGGGTCCCGAACCTGCAACCTTTTGATGATTTGATTCCACCAATGGTGTAAGAAGGGAAAACAGGACAAATGAACAAAATAAGAGTAAATGTTGATAGAAGTGATGGAGACTGGAGAGGACTTCAGGCTCAGGGGTTGTTCAGCAATATCTGTGCTGCACGTGGGCTCAGTCAGTCACTCTGGGACCCCAGTTAGTCAGTATGAGGTTTAGTTGGTTATTCTGGGGACTAGTTGGTCACTCTGGGACCCCAGTTAGTCAGTCAGAGGTTTACCTGGTCACTCTGGGACCCCAGCCGATTTATCTGAAGTTTAGTTGATACATTTGGGGACTAGTTGGTCACTCTGGGGACCAGCTGTCTGCTCGGGGGCCCAAACTGTCAACTTTCAACCATGACTCAAGAATGATCAGTGTCTTAAAATTTCCAGTCCTGCTCTTATGATGTCTGTGGTTGGACATCTGGCCACTGGCCACCCATGTTTCTCAGACTAGGTGCCTTGTGGGAAGTCCGTTCCTGGAATATGAAATTGCGTATTCCTCATGCTCATCCAACCAAGCAATGCCACGCTCCCTGGAGCCCACGTCCAGGCCCATCACTTCTGAAAAAGCGCCCACGTAGGGACGCCGCTTGGGGCCAGTTATCGTGTGACATCAGCAGCCGCAGACTGAGGCCCGCGAGATCTGCAGCGCACTTGGAGACATGTCCCCAGAGTCCACATGTGGTAGTTCCCACCATAAAGGTGGCATAATTACTAAACTCCCGAAAAAGACCCCTCGAGAAAGACTCGCCAAAATATTTGCAGAGGAAATTGTGCAACAAAAGAGCAATTTGCTGTATATTTGACCTCAAAAGTAGCTTTTGACTGTTAAAATATGCATATATTACCATGTAGTCCACAATCTTTCCTTATTTGCGTTCTGCACCATGCTGTGTAGCTGCCTAATCCAATCATGATGGTATTTTGGGAAACATTAATACTGTAATCCACGTCATTCACCGTGTTTCACAAAGATGGTTTAACACAGAACAGCCTTCCCTGTTAGTAATGAAACACTCTGTCCGCAGGGCATTAGCGCTTTATGGCTTTCAAAAAGGTAAACCTGAAAGAACAGAGGCTGACTCTTGCCTGCCGTAGATTTTGAAACCAGACTTTTGATTTCTTCTGCCCTTTAACCCTCAGCACGCTCCGCTAGCGGGTGCGAACGCTGCGAAAGGGGAGCGAGCTCTCCGTGTGGTTAACCTCTTATTACACCACAGACTCCTTTATCTCGCATGATTTATGTAGCTTTAATTATAGTGTTAGTGGGATTTTTTTTTTTTCTAAGTAAGTACCTTTCTCAAAGATGCACCGGCGGTGTCTTTGTCAGTCGCCTCTATCACGAATCTGCTCTCGCTGAATATTAACTCCGGGACCCTTTTGGACCCCCGCGCGATAATTAATCACATCAGAGGTGAAGTATTTCATATCTTCTTGACAACTGTAGATACGCTCACTGCAAAAAGGAATGTCGTTCCAGTTATTTCTACTGCATTTGTGATCCTTGCCTGGTCTTTGATGAACTGGCCACTGAAACCTTTCCTTTTCAGCCAAACTGTCCAGTATTTACTCGCATAGAGTTTCCAAAGAGAAGAAATGTATCGTTCTTTTGCACAGATGGATCGGTCACAGGGTTAAATCATTTGCAACCGTAGGTTCACCCTCACCGGCTCAAGTTTCAGCCAGCAGTCCTTAGATTGGAAAGTGATACCTGGTACCTTTGCCATATATTTACATTTTAGTTTTTTGCTAACTAGCCATATGATGGCTGGAAAGCAGCTTCCCACCATTTGAAAAGCAGCAGGTGCCGAATACCATCACCTGCCGAGAGAAGGAAACGAACGGCGTCCCCGCAGAGGACGTGAGGATGTGTGAACCTTCCTGAAAGCATAAAATTTCTCAAGAGCTTTGCTCAGGAACTGCTACCTCCCGTTGCACAAGCGCCTTCATTTTTTTGGCTTCTTTTGCCAAACTGCAGCGCAACCAATACCAGTCAGTAGGCATTGAAGCGAATAGCTGATCAGTACCGTGGGGAAGGGTCGCACGAATACATGTGCGGTGTTCACTTGGACTACAGCAACTCCCTCCTGTCTGGTCTTCCAGTTTCCATCACTGAGCCTCAAGCCACCTGATCCAGAACGCTGCAGGATGAGCTGTTTTTGACCTGCCAAAGTCTTGCCATGCATCTGCTCTTCTCCCTCCTCACTGGATTCCTGTAGCTGTCTGCATTAGATCCAACACTCTCCATCAATGGATCCGATCCCTAGAGTCTAGCAAGACCTCTGTGCTCCTCCACCTCTGGCTGCATGGTGGTTCCATTCACAAGTGGTCCAAAAAAGCAGTACCTGCTGCCTAAGCAATTCACCGCCGTCCACCACCAGATGTTCAGAGCAACATATTCAGCTCATCCAATTTCTGCTGCGACACACCAAATTCACCCACGAAGAACGTACTTGCTAAGTGGGTCTCGAAAACATGCTTGAACTCATCTGACCAGAGAGGGTTTGACCCCGCGGTGAAATCTGGCCACATCGGCAGCTGTCAGGGCTCTGCGGAGCGTCTATTTAAAGGCTTCCCTCATCTGACCCACGACCGGCTGTTTGGATACGCAACATTTGTACTTACATTTCTGGCCTGACCGAAAATAAAAGGAGTCAGGAGTCCCGTAGTCTGGGGGGGGTGGTTTGCAGTGAACCAAAGTCCCCTCTTGAGTTGGAAACGAGGCCAGCGGAACCCGCCAAACTTCCCTCGGCTGGAAAAACGGCACACTTTCCTACAACCTGGTTTATAAAGCAACCGCTGTAACTCTGTTTATGCCTCCGAAGACATTTTACACTAAAGTGCATAAAAATATAATTGGTCCAAACCGACAGCGTGTGCAGCCGCGCTCCTGAACGCTCTCCTCGGGAAGGCTTTGGTGGGACGCGAGCCCGAAAAACCGCACGAAGCCGAATTAAGGGAAATTAGCACCGAAACCTCAGCTGCATTCGGATGTCTTTTTAAATCAAACGCGCCTCTCGTCTGTTTTTCTTTCGCTAGTTTCATTTCACTTCCTTACGTTTTTGAAAGCTTTGGCCTTGGAAAATCAGAGTGGCTGCAGTGCAGATACCCAGATACCCGCTGGTTGCTGCGTTTATCGCCGTGCGGTGAAGTGATGTATTTTAAACCTTCTGCCACGAATCCCAGAGACCCCGCGACAGGGGACCTGCAGGAGTCACCTGGCCAAACACTTTTTTATTTTGGACTTTACTGTTGTATATATAAGAGTTCTTGTCGGTTCTGGTTAAATAAAAATATCCCCCCATGGTGTCACCCGAGCGAGTTAGAGCTCGGTACGGGTTATTTGTGCCGGATGCAGGGTGCGGCATATCGGTCAGAGCTGCCAACCTGCGTTCGAAGGATCCAGATTCGAGCCCCTGCTGTAGTACCCTCGCTCAAGGTATTTACCCTGATCCGACAGAGTAAAAATTACCCTGCTGTGGGAAGGAGTAAATCACTGCAAGTCAATATTCTAAGTCACTGTTGAGAAAAGTGACAGATAAATTTAAATGTAATGTGAATGTCAGGATGGGGTTCCCAGGAGTCCCGTCATCACACACAGTCTTGTTTGGATTCCAAACACACAGCGTTCAGCTACACACTTTCAAGCGCGGCAGTGTGTTTGAGGTGCAAGGGAACCCAGCGTTCTGAAACATGATGTTGGCAGCTCAGCTGGAGCGCTATTGACCAGCAGCTCATAATGTATGGCACATTTGTATGGACTTAGCAGGGGCGGTACAAGCTGGGGGGGGTGCTTTATAGCATCACAGCAGGCCCGGCCACCAGGGGGTTTGCTGTAGAGCTGATATTGCCAAATCCCTGCAGCCAAAACTGGGAATTCAATTATGCAAACGCACACAGCACTATATAAAGGTGAACTTCCCCAGCAGGTCGTTCGTGTATAATGTAGTAAATGATACACATGTGTAAGTGTTCCCGTGTTTACGTTCGAATTGACAGTGATTAAACCGTTTCACATCCGCCAGCCTCTACGCCTCTGCTGATGGTTTTAGCAGCCATTTGATTTTGGCTGCAAATCACATTTCCAGCAGAAACGGGATCGCTGGCCTGATTCCTGCACGTCACTCGCCAGGGCGACGTTCAGGTTTCCCCGGGAAACATCTCAATAACCTCCGAGAAAGCATTAGACCCCGTGGACGTTTCATGCGACTCACTGGAATCGGCGGAGGGCCTGGGCTGGCTGCAAAAGCGCTTTGTTCGAGAAAGTGCCTGGATGCCCCTAGATCAGTCACGTTACAACAAAGACAAAGACTCGTAGCTTGTCCCCGCAGGCTTGAATAAGAGCTTTTCTTAGCATCTATTAGCATCCTGTTTTTCAGATTTACCCAAAAGTTGTCGACCGAGGCACACCGAGATATTTACCAGTCCGGCTCCGTGTCGGGTGCATACATGGGATGCCAAAGAAGCAGGGGGTCGTGCATTAGGGTTAGCACTATGGCTAACATGGTTAGGGTTACTATCCACACATTAATATAGCTAATGCACCACAGCTGCATGTGTGTGTGTGTGTGTGTGTGTGTGTGTGTGTGTGTGTGTGTGTGTGTATATTTGCACATTTCCCTGCAAGAGGGGCAGCTGAGCCATGTGTGGCCTATTGTTGCTGTGCGGTGAAGTTTTTGTTTGTCTGGTCTTGCTAGTGTTTGCAGAAATAAGTGTGTTTAAATAAAGCTGTGTTGCTTTGTGCGTGTGTGGCTTCGCTGTTTGTTTGCGCAGTCCGCCGCAGTTTGCAGGCGTCACTGTTAACTTTACCTCACCTGACGGGCAGCCGCCGCAGACGCCCTGTTTGCTCTGTGTGCCGCGGGGAAGGAACAAAAGTAGATCTGTACCGAGATGTGAGAAAGAGTCGGGCCTGTTTTAACACAAACAGTTGCACGATGCAGAAAAAAAGATACTTGCATTTCTGCTCGAGTCTGCGGAAACAATTGGATGTTTCTTGGATGGGGGGGGTGTTTTTTGGAAGCGAATGGAAATGAAAATAAGTGCGATGGAAAAAAAGATGAAAAAAGGCCGCCTGCCGAACATGCTAGGCCTGGTGGAGAGCGTGCAAAGCAGCTCTCTATGACCAAGGCCATTGCCTGGCTGCAGTGTTCGTGACTAAAATATGATTCCACCCCCACCCGTTTGCACCCATAAACCATTTCAGTGGAGATGCTAGTAGAAAGTATGCTACTCGGGAAGCTCTCTCACCGTTTTGAACTTCGAACTACTTCAGAAAGTATTGCGGTGGTTAGAACTTTTTCCTCTGCAGTCAAAGGGCCCAGGTTTGACCCCAACTTGTGCTGTCATAGCCTTGATCGAGGTCATTACCCTGAAGTGATACATTAAAAATGACTTTATTTAATACAAAACCTAAGGTCCAGTTCTCTCGAATAAAACCTTCATGATCAAATGGCCTGTTAAAGAAACTCTTCTACCACCAAAAAATAAGAGCAGCATCTGCAAGTTGCCCATTATGTGCAGCTCAGCAGCACAAGGTCTATTTTTGTGGTCCAAATCAGGAAATGTAAACTTGGGGAAGCAAAGCGCCCGTAAATGTTGACAGCATGGAAAAGGGTCCAAGGCCACTGGGCAGGGAAAGGATCGGAGAAGGACAATGTTTCTCTTCCATCTTTGGCACCAGATGCAAGTACTGTGTTGCGCTGATGTCTGAAAGTGAAGCGTTTTGCAGTGAGTGTGTAGAAGAGCAGGTGACCCGTGAGAATGGAGGGTTTCGCGATTAACAAGTCATTTATAGCAATGATTACAGTGGAGTGGCTTATAGTCTCCTTCTGGCCATGCTGGAGTGAGCAGATCGATCCATCCATCCATCCGTCCATCTAGCTGAGGGTGGTGGTGATCGACACAGCAATCCATTTGTGCCAAATAATTCGATTCCACTCTGCGCTGTAATATCTCCTCTGTGGTGTGGAGGAAGAGCAGATACTGAAAGTTCAAGTCATTAGAAGAAGGTCAGAAGGTTCTCCAAGGATTCCTGCGATGGGCACTGTGCAGTGGTCACTCTTGGCCTTGTACCATTTCACCGGAGGTCACAGCGCGAGGAGCACGGCATAGCGCTCAGGGGTCTTCTCCATCCCGGGCCCGGGTGCCTCTCCTCTCGCTCGCGCGCCGCCATCCAATGAGCTGCCCATGTTAATCGCAACCAGATGCAGACTGTTACAGGAGACTCGGCGGCCATGCGCTCATATTTCATTACACACAAAGCGTTGCAATACCTTCCACTGTCATGTCCAGCCCTTATATTCGGTTTCCGGCCTGGCTAAAAAAGTTCAGTTGTAAAATAAAAAACTAAAAATGTCTGGCTTAACCACACATCAGTCACTGATATTGCGAGTACAATGGAAGCTCGGCTTCTTTTCCCTCATAAAAGCGCCTGTTTTTTTTTTCATATCTTAGTAATAGTCAATAAAACAAATGGTTGGGTACTATTATGAGCTTCTCAGACGGCAGTGGATTGGTTTGAATTGCGCTGAAATTTATTTTTACATTCAGGATTACACCGTAAACGTCTGTTTAATACATATGCAGTCACCGGTCACTTTATTAGGAACACCGTTCTAATACAACCCCCAACCCTTGGCTCTCAGAACAGCCAGAGTTGTTCGTGGCATGGTTTCAACAAGGTGCTGGAAATGTTCCTTAGAGATTCTGCTCCATGTCGACATGATTGCATCACGTAATTCTGCAAACCCGTGCTGCCGATCTGCCGTTCTACCGCATCCCAGAGGTGCTCCACTGGGGTCAGATGTGGTGACTGGGGTGGCCACTGAAGCTCACTGAACTCATTGTCATGTTCACGGAAGCAAATGACTTGTGTTTTGTGCTGTGCGTTATCATGCTGGAAATGGTCATTAGAAAGTGGGTAATCTGTGACCTTAAAAGTATGGACAAGGTTGGCAACAACCCTCAGATAAACTGTGGCATTCAAATGATGCTCAGTTGGTATTAAGGGGCCAAATGTGTGCCAAGAAAACATTCCCCACACCACCATCCTCAACTGTCGGGTCCACGGCCTCATGATGTTTACACCAAATTCTGACCCACCATCTGAAATCGAGATTCATCAGACCAACTTTCCACTGTCCATTTTTGGTGAGCCAGTGCCCCCTGTAGGCTTAGCTTCCTGTTCTTGGCTGACAGGAGTGGAACCCGATGTGGTCTTCCGCTGGTGTAGCCCATCCGACTCAAGGTTCGACCTGTTGGGCTTTCAGAGAAGCTTTTCTGCCCACACTGTTGCAAAGAGTGGTTATAAGTTACGGTAGCCTCCTTGTCAGCTCGATCTAGTATCGGCCGTTCTCCTCTGACTTTTCTCATCAACAAGGCATTTCCAACATTTTCTGGATGTTTTTGCATCATTCTATGTCAACTCTGGAGACGTGGTATCCGTTTGTGCATGAAAATCCCAGGAGAGCAGTTTCTGAAATACTCAAACCATCCCATCTGGCACCAACAACCACACCACGGTCAAAGTCATTTAGCTCACATTTTCCCCCCATTCTGAAGTTTGCAGCGAACATTCACAGAAGCTCATGACCCGTATCTCCATGATTTTATGCATTGCGCTGCTGCCACACGATCGGCCCGTGGTATAATGTTGTGAATGAGCAGGTGTTCCTAATAAAATGGCCAGCGTTTGCATGTGCCCCTTCTGTAATTTGGAACGTGAGTATTCTGGGAAAATTTTAAACCCGTCCCGTATTCAAAGTGACTCCTTATCGTTCCTTAATTCTGTATGTTGCCTGTTGTATTTTTTTGTTTGTTTTCTA
Source organism: Arapaima gigas (assembly GCA_900497675.1). NCBI lineage: Eukaryota > Metazoa > Chordata > Actinopteri > Osteoglossiformes > Osteoglossidae > Arapaima > Arapaima gigas. The sequence goes on along the minus strand of UFQX01000569.1, from coordinate 146,871 downwards.
CAAAAAACAAGCCTGCTGTATTATCACTCAACTCTCCCACAGACACCAAAATAAGAACATTTTTCCTTTAAGCTAAAGTGGCTGCAAGTGGTATCAAGTTTGAAAATGAACTTATCGTGCCAAGCAGCAAAGAAAATAGCAGATTGTGTTGGAACAATAAAAGAAAAATACGAGTAAACCACTAAACTGGGGAAGGGGGACAGAGAGCGATGCGAGAGTGTGTTTCTATCGTGGGTTCCCATTGTCCCCAGTAGGAAACGGACTGTAGATGTTATTTCAGGAACCATGACAAACAAAGACGTGGAAGAAACGTGCACAATGGTGCAGCTCGGCCTCCTCCTTGGCAATTCAGTTTCCTGGACAAATAATGGTAAAATATGTGGGAAGTAACGTTTTATCCCTTATCTCTCTCACCTCACCCCTTTTCTTGAGGAGGGCCTTTTCTTTACTGTCAGCTCCCATGGAAATGTTACCATAAATGACAGGTAAATCTCAAAAAATGTTTGAACCTAGAGATGCCCAACTTACCCATCAACCATTCATTGGGAATCCGTTGAGGTCACGGACGTCCAGAGTAAACTGAACCCGTTCCTGTGTTTTTTCATAGAAAATCCAGTTCGGAAAAGTAATCCCACGTGGGAAAGGTGTCATCTTCTCTTGGTCAACCTGGATTAGAAATAGAGATGTTTTAGTTTGAAGCTCTTGCCCCGAATGAGATTCATTCAGCCCCGACACATTTATCTCAAGACGTTTCTGAATGGCGACTCACACTCCACTCACCCAAAGCAACTCGCAACGATGTACCAGTTCAAACAGCAGGGTCATTTTTACCGTACTAACTTGCAGTAAATGATGTACTCAAAGGAGTCAGCGACGGAGGTTCGAACCCAAGTCGTTTGAATGAGAAGCCGTGATGCTAACTAGGCCACTTCATTTCCACCACAGTTTGAAAGCTAACATTAGCACTTCTGTCAATTTATCTCCGCCATTCCACATTTTGACGCTGTGCTCACTGTCAAAAGGCTTCCGTCTCCAGCAGCAACATCTCCAAGTGTCTCTCTTTAGCAAGGACAGGAAAATATCGAAAGCCTCGTGCTTCCATTCTGGCGTTTCTGGGCGTTTCTTCCAGAACGGTCGAGCAGTAAAAGAGATTACCGTATTTGTAGTGAATAATGGGTGGATGTGAGCTTCGCTCCAGACACTCCGTCCACTCGGTTTGGGCCCAGAACCGTGATTTAAACGTGCGGCGGAGCCTGAGCTCCAAATATGCATACGATGCACGTGTGGATTTCCTCCGTTTTGCCGTGGAACTACGCAGGGTTGCCGGATGCGGTAGTTGTAAGACAGAGGTGCTGCCGTAGCACAGCGCACCATCGCATGTCGACTAATAAACCGAGTAGAAGAAATGTCAAGGTCAGTAAGACCTACTCGCTTCGGTTACAAAGGAGGAATCTACTCGTGGTTTTGTGTTTCTCATCTCCTCTGTTTTTCTGACACCTCGGAAACAAATCTCTGGCATTTTTAATCAATGGGACCCGTCGGTCACAGGGGGTAACCAGGCAGGCTTCCTGGAATGTTCCAGACAGGAGTATCACCTTTCAGACGGTGCTCGTGTTTTCGCACTTCACGCATTGACGATCCCCAAGGAGGCGGGTGGGCGGAGGGATTGCCGTGGTGTCCGGGGGGTCCTGGTGCACAGCGCCGCAACAGATTTTGTTTTCCCGTCCCTCCTACACCCCTAGGTCTACCCAGCATGCACGCTTTTAATGGCCTGGACGAGGGGGGCGGACTGGGTGTGAAATTGTGCCGGTAGCTACAGCCATCTATCCTTTTAGGCTTAACTACCCACTGCAGGGGGTCTCGAACCGAAAACCGGATGCAAACGTGTGCGTGTAGAGCCTTCCCCTGCTTCACGAAGACAGTTCATCCATCAGCACCCCTTCATCCATAAGGCGAATTCTCACAAGCTGAACACGGAATAACCGTTACTTTCAATTGAACGACTTTCTAAGCCTTGCTGAGATACAAAACTGACGCCCATTTGAGATGAACTGTCACCAAATCCCACTGCAACATGCACACTTACGTTAGTTGACACCCGCTTGACGCAGTGCGACAAGGCGGTTTAATTCATGGCTTCGTGATCATATGTCTGCCAACCTGCTCTCGCTGTTATGTCACTCACAAGCAGGACGTACGAACGATACTCGCCGGCCGTGTGTTAAATCCGCCCTGAATGCAAACCAACCTCGACGTGGCTTGGACAGTCCGAATGGGGGCAGCGAATGCCGACATTACGGCCCGTGTAGCGGCTTTGCTTCCCTCTCACCCAGCTGCTGGTCGGCGTAAAACGTCCAAATTTAGTCCTCATAAAACTGAAGAAACGCCTCATAAACCGAGGGAGGGACATTAAAGGAAACCCCTCGTAATGTTGAATTCTAGGTTTGGATGTGCCCACAGTGAGAGTTATGTCTTACGTCACATGTCCGCTTGTTGTAAATCAGGGTTAACAGCAATACGTAACAGCACAAGGTGATTCTGCAGCGTGGATGTTGTGGTTTGGGACGTCGGCCTACCGCTGTCCCTCTCGTTGTGCAGGAGCGTTCGGAACCCGACCTGGAGCGGCAGCTGCGCTCGGCGTCCAGCGTGGACGAGCTGCTGCGCATCATCTACCCGGGTTACTGGGCCACGCTGCGGTGCCGCTCCAAGCGCAACCAGCGATTCCACGGGAGGAGCTTGGCCGCGGGCGAGGAGCCCGTCGCCTTCGCCGCTGCCTTCCTCAACATCGAGGTCTTTAAAAGTACGTCGCCCGCCGCCATTTCCACTTCCCACTGCCTAATGTATTGAACTTGTTTACACAAATTGGACAAGATTTACTCAGGTCATCATTTTTTTTTAAGGGGGGGGGGGGTGCCATGTTAGCCATGTTAAAGTCACTGTAGCAACAAGCTAAATCCAGCATGAACAAGGCCTGTTATACATGGCAGCACGTAGAAAGTACATGTTCATCCTTAGTATTGTTCACATACACAGAAGGATTACCTGTAAATGCATGCATGGTGTCTGAATGAAGGAAGTGCGTCGTTTGCTGTCGTTCTAATGCTTCTCATCTCCCTGTCTTGGTTCTCTCAACGTGCATCCAACAGGTATAGAGTCTGAGTGGAGAAAGACGCAGTGCATGCCGCGCGAAGTGTGTTTAGATGTGGGGAAAGAGCTTGGGGCGCCTACAAACACCTTCTATAAACCACCCTGCGTGTCTGTCTACAGATGTGGAGGCTGCTGCAACAGCGAGGAGCTACAGTGCATGAACACCAGCACCTCCCACGTCAGCAAAACGGTGAGCGGCGTCTCCTACTTCCCCTGTTGTTCCCGTGTCCCCCACACGCAGGCGGTGCTAGTGCTGCGCAGCGATGCTAAACAATTACGTGCCTCCGTTGTGCTCATCGGATGGGGTCGTAGAGGTTCTCGACGCCGACTTTTTCGAGCAAAGGAGCTTCTGACGTTCCACCGTTTGCTCGTCTATGTCTTTAATGCGCCTTTACTTTTATTCACTTAGCAAACACTTCTGTTATTTGGCCAATGGATACATTACACTAACTCCTTACAATGAGTCAACGTCACACGTCTATGTGTATCTATACATACGTTATACATGTATGTGGCATGACAAACATGCCTGGTTCCAGAGGTGGCCAGGCTGGAGGTGGTACAGGGAGGACTGATGGAGAGTTTATTAAAAAAGGAAAAAAAACTGAAAATCAAACACACCAGGCCATCGTCTGCATCCACACCGGACTGCGCCTCCATACATTGTTCGCCTGTGGCGGACGGAACCACGCCGGTGAGACACACAATTTTTCAAGTGCGTTGCGTCTCCAGACATCTTAAGAGCTCAGGTTTTCAGCGGCACGCACAGCCACCCGGAAACCTACTTGGCATTCCAGCCCCAGCTTGTCACTACAAGTGCGATCCAAATATCTTTAAGTAGTTCTTGAGAAATTCCTGTCACTGTGGACAGCTGACGCGAACCCGAAGGGCTTTGCTGCGTTTCACACCTACTTTTCCCGTCGTACTTTAACCCTGACGTATTGGGCTGCTACTAAGATCCCCTGTTTCCTTCTCATAGCTCGAATCTTCCTCGAATTTGCAAATCGAGGGCCGTATTGCCGAGTGAGCCAGTTAGCAGCCTACAAAGCTGTTTTCGCACCCTGCAGAGCGGCATTGAGCTCCGGCGGGGGTTCCCCCCCCACGGAGCAGGGATGTTATCCGTCAGGGTGTCGGCGCTGGCCCGGCTGAGACGTGTCCGTACCGCCCTGTTACCAGTTCACCATACATAACGTAGAAAATTAAGTGCCTTTTTTTTGCCCACCACACACAGCTGGTGTTTCTCTTTAGGCCTCGGACCACTTTCCAAAGTAGTAAACATGGACCAGACAGTGATGCTAATAAACGTCGCAGCTTATTTACCGTCGTGACGCTGGAACCGAGGCTTCGACCTCGAGCCAAACGGATCGATGTGGGCTTGTTTTGTTCAAAGCCACAGAGCAGCATTAGCATGGAATGCTAAAGGCAGGATCCGTGCCATAGTGACAGGCTTCTCTTCTCAGAGACTTTAAAAGGCCTGTTATTGCTGAAGCTGTTGTTTGCAGAGTGCAACAGATGGCAAAGGTAACAGACGTGGAAAATGCTCGGTTCTGGAGGTTTGACCCACGCGGTTCCTAATTTGTCATCACGTGAAATCGTTGCTGCACCTGGAAGGCGTCAAAGACCCGCGAGGGAAGTTCTCGACGCGCCCGTCCTCGTGTCGACACCCCCCTCCCCGGGTGAGGCATTACGCCGCTGTCTAGCTTTTGTGCGCTCATCCAAGTCGGACGCCCAAAGGAGAAATTGAGCTATCATCTTGCGGTTGCCTCACCTGGGACTCGAGGATAAAGTTCACAGAGCAGCGTCCTCGAACGGAACGAGCCGTAGGGCTGAAGTCGGCTACGGAAGACAAAAAGCTTGAGTTTTAATGGACTTAACCGTGTGAGAGGAACATCAGAGTGCGGCTTTTGAAAACCCATTGTTTTCCTTCCGTAAAAGCTGATTAGGGCAGAGGAGGACGCTCTGAAGTGTTTGGAACTTTTCCCGAGAGCAATGAAAAGGCGAGCTGCTGACGCCTTTATCGCGGCAACACGAGGCAGCGGAAGGGCGAGGCCGGCGTGCGACCGCCGCCAAAGGAGATGGCAAAAGGAAGGGTGAGACTGTTGCTCGATGGGCGGCGGTCGCTCGGGCGGTCAAGGGGGCCCGTGACCCCCCGTTGGGGGCAGAGACGAGGTTTTAACAGGAGCGAAAGCCAGTTCTCTGCGGCTGCAGAACCGTGCCGTTCTGCCAAAGCAGGGGACAAAGGGGGCTGTGCGGGGTTGCGGCCCTGCCGGGACGGAGCCAGGATGAGGTCTGTTGGGTCGCTTTCCAGTACGAGTCGGGAATCCGAGCGCGTAAAAAAACTATATAATGCAAAAAAACCCCCCAAAAAATTAGGAGCAGGGAAAGGCGGCCAGGCTGGACTCAGAAGGACTCCTCAGGTCAACACGATGAGCTTCAGCATCGCTTTTTGAGGAGTCATAAATGTCCAGAGGCCAAAATATTACACCATAACCTTAAACAGCATGTGCGTTTGCTTTTTTGAGGCCCATGTCATGAAAACGTTTAAATGTCGCCAGACGTGTGTCTGCCAGATAGTGTTCCGCTATTCGCTGCGTCGCTCTATCTGCACGAGCTGAAAACAACTGGAGGAGATACGCTGGCGATGACATGTAACGTTTTAATCACTCGCTCCATTTTAAAGGTTTCTTGTTTGTTGTTGCTCAACTTCTGCTGTTTTGTTGGTTTTTTTTGGGGTCCTTGTTAACGTGCTTCTTTCCAGATGACATCTGCTGCGCAGCTAATAGTCCTGGCGTGTGCAGCGAGAGGATATAAACAATTGACATATTATTGCTGTCATTATTAATATCACGTGCAACCAGTCTGTTTGCTTGCGACAACCGATGGAGACGGTTGGATGGGAAGTTGGCCGATTGATTTAATGTGATGTTATTCGGTGTTCTTGTCCCACACCACCCTCCCCCCCGGCCCTGCCTCTTGTGTTCTTCACCGTAGCTGTTTGAAATCACGATACCCATCACCCAGGGCACGAAGCCAGTCACCGTGAGCTTCGCCAACCACACCTCGTGTCGCTGCCTGTCCAAGCTGGATATTTCCAGGCAGGTTCACGCCATCATCCGCCGGGCTCTCCCAGAGTAAGTATGCCTCACTTTCAGTTTCACGCCATTGGCTCAGGTTTCTGCTCTTCCCCGTCTGCGGAGTTCTTGTTTCGTGAGTAATTGGGAACTTCAAACATTTGCGGAACGTATTCCAACTTGCTGAAGGGGCAGAGGTGGCACCAAAAAAACCACTGAAAGTAGCAAAGGCAGCAAGCGGCACAGTGGTTGCTGTGCTCACCTTGCGAGGTGAAGGTCCTCCTCTGGAGAGCTTCGGCTCTTTCTCCTCCTTTATCAAACTTGCTCAAGGTGCTTTCCGTGAGTTTGTACAGTAAGATGTACCCCGCCATGTAAACAGGCAGAGCGATGTGAACGTGACTATTTCACTGTGAGTTAGCTTGAAGAAAGGAGTCACACAAATAAAGGTTAATAGTCCTCAGTCCGGTTATGGATGAAAATAGGGGAATATAATAGTTGTACTTTAATACTGGATCGACAAATCACACCACAACACACCTGTCTTAGGATTTATTTCTTTTAAAAACAAATGATATATTTATTTTGGGCTCATACTTGCATTTTATCCGAGCTGCTCGATATCGTTGTAGGGCACGTGCAGAAACGCAGACGTCGGACCGTGCAAACTCGAATGACACGCGGCTTGGAAAAAATATGAGGTTTGGATTTCGTTGGTGTTTGTTTTTAGGACGGCGTGCGTTTGACCTTCCGCGTCGATGGTCCGCGTTCGTCGCGGTGTTCTTCACAGCGCTCTTCACAGCGCGTCACCGTTTCATGTGGGGTAATTTACCGCGGATCTTCATTGTTCTCCTCCTGAGGACTTCCTGCCCGTCTGTTATTGTAGGATATGGTAGTTGAGGAAGTTCCTGTATAGATTGAGATGAACTTTCCATTCTGGGCAGCACACTGGGGGAACTTAATGAACTCCACCGTACTTGCTGGGAGGAAACCCGTTGAATTTCCTGTGCGATGTTTCTTCTCCATCTTTCTGTGCAGGGAAAGATTAGCAGTCCTCACTGAGGCCGGTTCCAAAGAAGACGCGCGCTTCCTTTTATCGCAACGGCCGCGTTGTTTGTTGCTGTGGAACGTGTCTGTAAGTGCCATAGCTGGAGGCTAACCGCTCACAGCGTGCGCGCGCTCACGGCTACCCCGTGACTCCGACTTCATCCGCAGCACTCCGCCGAAGCTTGCGAACGTTTTCCCTCTTTTTACTGTCTGAACTAAAATCCTGCTTAGAAAATGAGAACGAGCGGGCCCCCCGTGGGGATAGCAGCTAGTGTAGTTGCCAGCGACCACAGGTAGGTGCGGGAACATAGCCGGTGTGCATCCCAGGAGTGTCAAATTCAAGATTGTTCTAGATTAGATCAGGCCAAATAATCAGGACGCTCTTGGACTGTTATTTCTTCCCAGGCCTAGGCCTCTGTGATCAATCGTACAAAGACGTGGCGGCGTGACTGGAGTCTAACCCGAACGCGGAGCGATGCCCTGACATGCGAATTGCTCCCTGCGCTCATTTGCCCAAAAAGCCTCGGCAAAGCGATCCAAGCAGCGAACGGGAGGGAGCATGTGCAGTTTGGCCGCGCGCTGTGTTTTCTTTGGGTTATGTCCTCACGGCGGATAAAGAGATTAATGCTGGACTGATAGTCGTGCCCCTGGAGGACGAGGTGTTGCATGCTGCTTGGCGGGCGTTCGCCGTCGACGTTTACACGCGCACTTCTGGTCTTGTGCGCCGCGCCTCCCGTAGCGTCTTCGCATCCTGAAGGATTGGGTTTCTACACGCCTTACACGGGAACAGGTCACCCCTTGAGGACGTGTAGCGGTAACACTATTGATGGCTTCAGTAACTGGTTGTGTCAGCAGTCCTCAGCCTGAGATGCATGGACACCCCCTGGGGGGGGGGGGGGGGCAAAACCTCAAAAGAGGGCTTACATGACATCAGGGAGCAAAAGGTGCATAATGGGTGTACCTGCTATACATCAAATGCTGTAAGCAAGTGTCACCGTTGGCAGAAGGTGATGGAAGCAGCTGAGATTGAGTTAGCGTGAATATCGAGGGAAAAAAAAAATGTTCAGGTCTAGTGTTCCTTGTAGCCTTACTTACAAATGTTGATGATGTTTAAAGAAATCCCGCCCAGCCAGGTTCTTTGTAGTGTTTTTAACATTGCAGTCGACTGAGTTATTCGGATAAATTCCTTTCTAATTGTATAACTGGGTCCCAGCCCAGTTTTGGGTTTAAGTCATACCTGGATGTGGTAAACACTGTACTTGAGAAACAAATAGAGAGAAGGTGAATGGCGGTTCGCTGGGCTGGGCGGGGCGAGTGACTCCAGCTTCGGGGGTCTTACTGGATCTCCAGCCACTCGCAGCGGGTCCAGGATCAAAAGGACCGAGGTTCTCGGTTTTGTCTCCGGTGTGGTGGGCTAAACTCCCTCTGTCGGTCGACGCTACTCACGTCCCCCCAGAAAACCATTTCTTTCAGACCCACCTCTGTTTCGATGGCCGACAAACGGGCAAAACATTTTTTTCCCTCCTTTTCAAGCCTAAATGCAGCTACCGGTGCTATGCAGACTAGCAGAAACGGTGGCGCTGAACAAAGCGACCGCGTTTACGGAATGACGTCTGCATCTGTTTCGCTTTTGCTTATCCCTCCAAAAACTGTCCGCTGAACAGACAAATGAAAATGTAAATCTGTCGCGGCTGAACCGGGAGCCTTTGAGAGGGATGACGAACGACTGTAACCGAGATCTCCGTTTGTTTTCCGTGGAACAAAGTCCACGCAAGCACTAAGTGGTTCGGTCTCGTGGCTCGCATGCAGCCGTCCGTCCACCTCAAGCGCCTCCAGAGAGCTCCCGTGTCACGATGGCTCGCGCAAAACAAAAGTCGGAGGAGCCGCATTCCCTGCGAGTGCCGTTATAGGCCAGTCCCGAGAAAACAGAAACAGATGTGTCCCGAACTGCCAAGTGATGCATATTTTTCCGTTTTCCTTTCTTTTTTTTTAACACTCAGTATAGCAAACTGCGCATTCGCGGTTCCGCACGTATTGGTGAGCTGAGATGAAGCACGGGGTCGCTGGTCAGAGGTTAGAGGGGTCAGAGGGGTCAAACCACATGTTACACGTGCCAGATGTGCCGCTCGGGTACAGATGCTCGGCAGCCGCACCTGATGCAAAGAATATTCTCCAGCTTCAGTCCACTGCTTTGTGTCTGGAGGACTGCGAGATGGAGATTTCCCGGAGGATAAAAATGCAAGACTAAGAATTGCAGGTGTTGGAAATAAACAAAGCCACTGAAAATTTTCGACATATTTCTGCCCTCCTTTGCACTGGATGCTGGCGGAGAGTTTTCTCTAGATGGGGCTGATGGTATTATTTGTTTCATATATGGTGGCGATTTTCATTGTCCTCCAGAAAAGTGAAACATGAAGGGTGGCACAGTGGTTAGTCGAAGGACCCCAGTTTGAATGCCCACTCCTGCCGTATCTCACGACGCACATCATCCTCTTGACGCTGGCGACGGGCAGGACCACCCAAGGACGAATTTCCCATCACGACGTAAAACTGCTGTCAAACTTTCAAGAATCCCCCCTCAAACTGGCTGCCCAAGAGCCTAAGGCCATGTGTGCAGAATTTCTATAAAAAATGCATCATCACAGTTAGTGAACAACCCCAGAACCTGGTGCCCAAATGTCAGCCTCAGGGTGGTGCTGATGTATTCGCACCTTTACAGCAGAGCCAACAAGTCACCTTTACTCTTGTAAAGGGGGGTAGTGAGGATGCATGGTAAGTCCCTGAACGGCCTTCCGTCTCCTGCCGTTTCCCAGAAAACACACGGGCGTACACACACACTTCTCTGCTGTCAGCGTGACATGTGACCTGTGGAATAATAAATGAAGCAGGGGGCCTCCGGATTGTCCATATTTCAAAAACCCGACGCTCTGAGAATGAAAATTTCATGCGTCCCGCGGCTGTTACAGATTAGGCCAGGCGCAGGTGCACTCGGTAGCCGGGACTGAGAGGAGGCGAACATCCGTTCTAAGAGCTTTGGGATTTTTTTTCCCTCCTCTACAGGCGAGAACATGTTGACCGTCTGAGCTGCGAAGCGCAGGGTAATTGGAACCACGCAGCTCACCCGTGGATGTGTGGTCCGCCTCTGAGTCACGGCCCACTCCGCGTCGCTCGGTTTGTGTTCCGCGGCCTCGGAAGCTATAAGTCTGTCTCGACTTCTCTACGCAAACAGCAGAAAAGTGCTAAGTGTGCCTGTAATACGTCCCAAGGGACCGATGGACTGATATGAAACAAAAAGTGTGGAAAATGCACAAAAGACACCAGGCGGATGTGTGAAACTCCCCAGACAGTTTGTCTCTGTTGTGCAGTGGTTTTACCTCCATAATGATTAATTTAGCAGATGTTTTCCTACCAAGGGATGTACGGCGAACAGTATCTGGGATTCAGCCGAAACCTTTACCCAAGGTGGACGTACCTTCTAGATACACTACCGTAACCTCCCTATGGTCATCGGTACAGCGGTGCGGTGTAAACACCTACATATTTACATGCATACTTACACTAGTGGCAGTTTTGAGTGGCCAGTCCACATGTTGTTGGACTGTGTGAGGAACCCAATGCAAGCTCAGACTGAGTGGGAATCGAATCTGTGTCCGTTCGCCCATGTTCCAGGGAGCGTGAATCGGCAGAAGTAGCCACTGCGTCACCGACTCACCCAAAGCACACCTCTCACATCTAATCCACATCGGCGATGGAGAGGATGCCTCGAATCGGGTTTGCAGGAGGATCAGGCCCCTTTAAATCACAGAGAACTACAGCAGGAGCTGAGAGTCACACCCAGGTCCTTCTATTACCTGCCAACGGCTCTAACCACCGCACTACCACCTGCTCCGGGTATCTTAGTCCAGGTTGACACATAATACAGCTGGACTTTGCCTTTGAAGTCATCTTTGCTTGGCCTCACCTTTGTGAACCACTCTCAGAGATGGATTGCAGCCCTCAGGCAGGACATTGCTGGGAGACTGAGAGGGTTCCTGGCACGGTAGACCCAGAACCAACTGGCGTCATGGACGTATGTGTCCGGTGTGGCGGCAAAGCGCACGACGCGTCTAATCTTTCCTCACTAAACACGATGGCCTTCGTAACTGTCCTTCCGCTGCTGTCCGACCAACATCTGTCGGCATGGACCAGCCCCACGTTTGATCTCCGTCATCAACCAGCTGTTGAGACAGAGGACCCCGGCAACAGGGGAGGTAAATGCCACTGCTGCATATAGACTACAACCGCAACACGAGAACAAGCCCTATAAATCACAGACAGAATAGGAAGACCTGTTTTTTCACTTCCAGAAGGAAACGATCTACTTTTTTTTCACGTTAAGTACCTTACCTTACATCTGAGTGCTCACCTCTGACTCCTTGCTTCCTGCGGGCAAGTTCATAGAAAGGGGTCGTGCCAAGGGACTCTTTTCGGGGGTTTCGCCGGGCCTTTTAGATCGCGGACACGCTGGATTCGTGCTAGGATGTGGTAAATACCTCGGGTTTGCGTCAGCTAGTCAGGTATAGGAGCGGAAACCTTCGTCCCACTAAACACTGTCGGTACCCTTAGTGGAACCCCTATTTCAGCCTTGTCTGAGAAACATTCCGAGAAGCTCGACGCGCGTTTTTCTTCCCATAAACAAATATGTCGATTGCTGCTGGCTGTCATGTGTCTCCCTGTTTTCTTAGGAGCACTTCAGCTACCCTTCCTGGAAGTGTATTAAACTGTCCTTGGCTCCTTCTTGGCCTCGCAGGCCGCGATAATCACGGCAAGGTTCTGACTTGGGGATGTAATAAATCCATACAGCAGCACCGATTTAAGAAAATCCTGGCTCAAAGTAAAGAAGATTTGGGGGACAAAAGAAAAACGCTGGATCTGGATTTTCTTCTAAAGTCACTTCTCGTCAAATTCGAACGTAAAAAAAAATCTCAGACTTCCGCTCGAAGGGTATCATTGCAGATCGATGGGGTTAATCCGAGCCGATAAACTGTGGCTGTATTCGCTGTTTGAAAGAATAATAGGTGCCTCGATGTCTGCCAGATGCATCATGTCAAAGCTGCGTCTTAATTATTAGTTATTTTTGGTCAGAACGTAGGGTTGGGCTACCAAAGGTGAGCTGTCTACGCCAATGCAGAGAACCGTACTGGATCCCAGCAGGGGGCCGTGTCATGCTCAGATGTTTATTGGAGCTGTGTGAGGTTTTGCAGGGTTGCAGCTGCAGAACTTCCATATTGTTTTTCACACTTCTTGCGTTTCATCTGGAAATTGCGAGATGCTGCCGGAAACATCATACACGCAACGCCGGGTATTTGTGAAACAGAGATAGAAGAGCCGGTGAAAGTCAGCAAGCGCTCGGAGAGTGTGGGCGTGCGGCCAGGAGACGTCAAAACGCGTTGATGTTTTTTTTTTTTGGTGCAGCTCTATCGCTCATGTGGTCTGCAACTCTCATGATAACATTTTGAGAAACAATTTAAAAAAGTCTACATTTTCCAGGCTGGATAAAGGGCAATGTACACACAGTCAAGTTGTGTTTGCTCCATCTTTTGAAGAGATTCTGCACCCCCCTTGCTTTGGTCCATTTTTAAGAGGGAACAAAGGCTGGATCGCTTGGTGTGTTGATGTAAAGAAGGAAGTTTTGGGTAACTTCTGCAGGAAAATGAGCCAAAACCCCTTAGTGTTTGAAGTCTTTGGCACGGCATTCCACAGATCCAGAAGCCTACGGGGAAACCGTACCCCTGAGACGGTTGCGACCTCTAAGCGGACTTTCCCTTGCAGATGCCATGTGGCAAACAAAACGTGTCCCAAGAACCAGATCTGGGATGACCACCTGTGCAGGTGTGTGCTGCCGCTAGACGGTCCATTTCCATCCTCCGGTCCAGGTAAGTATCTCAAACACTTTTATGTCACAAAGCAACTGCTAACCTGTAGGCGCTTCAGATTATAACAATTTCAGTTGTCGATGATCAGAGGGACAGCTTTTGAACTGTTCTGAGCACGTGCGATGCTGAGGTGTTCCTCCGTGTTCGTACGTTAGCGTGTGCCGCGTGTCCGATTGACCGCTTCATCATGTGCGCACCACTCAAGTCCTTCTTAGCGCTTTCTACGTTTTGGGCGCAAGGATAAGTCTGCGGATGGCATTCCGCTGCCCGTGCCGCATCCAAGGACCAAAGATTTGGTTTGATTGGCAGCCGAGGAAAAAGCGGTGGAACTGAAAACAAAGGAAAGAAAAAAGAGCGAGACTCTGATGCTCGCTGGTGAATTCGTGTTTCTTCTCTCTTTGGGGGAGAAGCACTGACATGAAAAATCTGAAGTTAATATGAAGCCCAGCGGGGCGATGCTCTCGGGCCCAAAACGCAAGCGGGAGTGCGTCACTGGGTTTCTCCGGAGACGCTCGTGCTTCCTGCTGGAACTCGCAGAGGCCTGAAGAAGTGGGCGCCGAGCTCTGTGCATTCAAAACAGAGCATGACCAGGAGGTGGTGGCGGGGGAGGTGGGGTCATGAAAATCTTCTGATAAACCGTAATAAACCAAAGCCGCAATCCTGCACGGATGACAGGGGAGCAGTCGGCGTAGGGGTGCACCAGGGACCAATTCTTGGGTCGGCACTTGCACTGAACAATGACGCTAGCCACGGCAGCTACAATATGAGGATTTAATGAGATGTGTTGTTTGATTTTTCAGCTGTTGTCTTGGTAATGGCTATTTACTGCATTCCGTTACAGACCGCAGTGTCTCACAACATTGGCACGAAAGCCAGTGAGTAATACTGTAAAAGTCGGGTCCGCTGACAGAAATCTTTCTGGTCCATTTTCAACTGAAGTGGCCACGTACTGCAGCGTGTCCGTCCAAGCCGTCCTCCTTTCAGAGAAACACTCGAAAACAACTCGTCGCTCCCCGGTGTCGTAATCCAATGTTGTTCGCCCCAAAACACAAACACAGCCCCGGCGGGGGTCTGCAGCCCATTACAACCGAATTCCTGAGCTGTTTTATAGATGCGTACAAACAGAGTAATAGAATTAGCTATTGAGCTAAGTGATGTGGCAGCGTCCGAGGGAAAACATCTGTTTGTACTACGGGGCGGAACGCTTGGAGAGGAATTTAAAATAGGAATGTTCTATTTCAAATAGTTTATTAGAAAGTCAAACAAAAACTTAAGTTTGGCGTGCGCTGCTCTCGAGAAAAGGCTCGGAACGTGACTGCTAAGCATTCCTGAGGATTGCGCTGCACATCACCGCATCTTCGGACATTAATAAGGCTAAACTGCAAGCATGCAAGCTGTCGTCGAAACTCTCGACCCCTTTTGCAAGCACGCACGCACGCAACCGGCTTAGCAGGGATTAAAAGCAACAGCGCGACGGTAAAGTTGTCCAACGTGCAGAATCGAAGGGCGTGCGTATAATCGGCACACTGTTCGCGATTCCCCCCCCCAGATTTGTTTGGGGACGACGGTTGCGGACCCGACAAGGAGCTGGACGAGGAAACGTGCCAGTGCGCGTGCAGGAGGCCGTCGACGGCGTCCGGCTGCAGGCCCAACCAAGTCCAGGACGAGCACACCTGCCAGTGCGTCTGCAAGACGTCGCCTTCCAGCTGCGGCCCCAACCAGGTGTTCAACAAGGACACCTGCCAGTGCACCTGCGCCAAGGTGTGCCCCAGGCACCTACCCTTGAACCGCGCCAAATGCACTTGCGAGTGCACCGAGTCACCCAACCGCTGCTTCCTGCGGGGACGGCGCTTTCATCCACCCACCTGCAGGTAACCGGGGCGGGGTGGGGCAGAAGAAGGACCAGCTTCTCAGCAGATGCTCCCAGCCAGGGATCAATAATTAAGAGCTCAAGTGGGACAAAACCCAACCACCTCTGCAGCAGACAGTAGACCTGCACTAACATATTAAGCATGAAAAAACACAATATATGGATTAATCCGATTAAGTTAGAAGTTCTAGCACATTTGACACATTTTAGCTTTGTTATTATGATCATTGACTAAGATCTGATTCCAAATCAGTGTATAATGTGGGGTTTGCACACTAAACTTATTAGGGTCAGTTTTAATAGATTCCACGGTTTGTACCCCGATCGAGGGGGTTAGAAAAGCAGCGTGGATTTGGCTCTTTTTATTGCAATGCAACGGCTCTGCGTTAAACTGCAGGACGCGGCATCTGGCTGGTGTGTTTTTGTCCTTCAGTCGTTTTGCGGTAACTCACAGTTTGGGCCCATGAATCAAATGACTGATGGGGGGGGGAGTTGACAGCAGAAACAGGACATTATTAGCACCATGGGGGGGGAGATAAGCTGTTGCCGTGGCGACTTGCGCATCAATCAGTATCAGCCAGTTAGAAGGGGGCAAAAGTTGAACTTCTGCAGTGAATAAATGAGGCCAGGCGACACGGCTTACTAAGCCGACTTGCAGCATTAGCGAGTTTTGCCGAAGAAAAGTAGCGATGAGACTGTAATGTCCGTCTTTGGCTGAGAGCAGCTCAGACGGACAGGCTGGTCAACAGGGGGCAGAAAAGAGCGCTGGAGGATTATGGGAAGCGCTGGCACACAAGAAAAAGTGCCGGTTCTCCAAACGGCAGAACGTAGAGGCGATGCCGCCGAATACCATCGAGTGCCGCCACGCTTGGAGAGGAGGGGTTTTCCTTTGTTTTTGTGGGCTGCACAATTAACCGCCCAGGGTCTGGCATTCGCCGGCAGGCTGGGGCTAATCCCCCTATTGTTTCACCTTTTTCTGTCAACCCACCTGAATTCCTTCAGCGAGCGACCTGCACGTTCAAGGTGTCTGGGTGTAAGGAACCGCGCCAAAAACTCTTCATTCGCTCTAGTGTAAGAAGTAAGAAGCGCACGCGTTTACGCCCACGATCGGATTTCCACGTTGAGGGGATTCAGGCCACGTTCCAGGAAATGGCACGTAGGCGTCATTTATTTCATCCAAACACACCTGAACAACCTCCTCCGTTCGCTACCAGAACTGTGCAAAAAAAACAGCTTCTGATGGGTTCGGCTCTTCCCGTAAAGCAGCAGCCTTATCTACAGTCTCACTTTGCTACTAGGCAGCTAGTTCAGTACAAAGTCCTCCATTTATTTATTGTATTTACGCTTATTTACTTAGCCGACGCTTTAGTCCGAGTGGACTTACAATTCTCAGACTGTCGCGGAAGATAAATCTGAACAGACGCTCGGACTGCTGAAGAGCACAATCCAAACCCGGACAGGCTGCCAAACCCAAGGTCTTCCGCCGCATTGTGACCGCCAGTCGTATTTGTACCGCCGCTCGGGTCGCCGGAGAACGGCAGCATCACGACGCCGCCAAAAAAGGCCGCGGCGGCTCCCGAAATACCATCTTGTGCCGCAGTCAGGCGTGCGCAGTATGTAAGTCGCTTTGGCGAAACTGTCAGGACAACGTTTATATGATTAAAGTTGTGGGTCGGGACTGGATTACGTTCTTGACCTGACTCGGTGACCGCGTCCTGTCGGCACGGCGACACCTCAAAGCGTGTCGAGCTGCCGGCGGATCGATCGACGCAACTGATCTCCCTTTTGTTCGGTCCGCAGCTGTTACCGGCCCCCCTGCGAGGTGAGGAGGAGGAAGTGCGAAGCAGGATTTTACTTCAGCGAGGAGCTCTGCCGCTGTATACCCACGTACTGGAGAAGACTGGATTAAGTGGCACTCGCGCGGCTGTCGGACAAACCGGGTCGGCTTGTTTGGGAAGAGCGGACAGTGACCCTTTGCGGAGAAGGCCAGAATCCCACTGGACACGGTGTGTGCAGGACCGTGGGGGAAAAACGTTGTCATCGACATCAAACACCAACTTTGAGGAACCACCACCAAAACGTGGATGGACCCGAGTGTAACGCCAAGAACTTTTTAAGGACTTTCATGCCGAGGGGAGAGCAATTTTTTTTTTTTTTTTATTTTTAATGGCCATTGTCTTGTCATTCGTACGTGTCAGATTATGATTTTATAATTTATTGCCACTAATTGTTTTGCGACATTCCTGTTCATAGTAATTCAGCCTTTCAGGAAAATACACTGTGATCAATATTTTTGTATCTTGTGAAGTATCTTTAAAATAAAATATTAAGTTGTATTATGTATTCTTAAATTATTTGCCAGCCAGCGTAGGTTCGAGACCCGCACGTGTATTTATTTTGTCGCCGTGCCGACAGAGGATGTTAACAGGCCGAAACCACGTTTCATTAGAAATCCATTCGTTCTATTTCCACATTACTAGTTAAGAGCACACAAATATATGTTATTGCGTTGTAGATGCCATTTCTGTTGTAGTATCTAGTGCTTTTTTTCCTGTTTGTAAGTAGAAAAAGCAACTTGTTGACAGCGAAAGACAGCAGAGCAAAAGGAAGGAAACCGTTCTGGCAGCGGCGCAGCGAGATGGGACCGTGTGTCGGAGCTGGCCCGGCCTGCATCTCCAGGACGTGACCCGCAGCATCGGTAACAGCACCAGCGAGAGGATGACAGCTGGAGGCGTGATAACCAGCAGCAGGCCGGAGGGCCGGAGGGGGGTGAATCCCTGGGGGGGCTTCCCTGGAACATCCACACACAGCCTCCGAGCCAGAGGTGTGTTGCGAAACCGACCAGGGGAAACAAAGCGAGATGGTAGCGAGTGACCCGTCCCGGCAGCAGGAAGTGGCCGCAATCACCTTAAAGGCGGCGAGAGTGAATGCAGCCGAACTCCACATGAAGAAGGACCTCCTGTGGCCTTGGAGCCCAGAACACAAAACACAAAGGAATTCAGACATGGGGGCGCCATTAAATGGAAGTGCTAATACGTACTAGCGGCTATCGGACGGCCGATGTTAGCGTGTTGCTAAGGCCGGGCTCCGTAGATAAGCTTAATTTTTTTTCGCTTAATAGGTGCCACTGTTTTTTTTTCCCAAGTGTTTATGATGCTATGACTAATGCATGAAGGAGAGACTGTGTCACCACAGTTTGACGTTTGACATTATTGCCAAGATGGTCATTTTTTAAATCCAGTAAGTCTGTTTGTAAACACTTCTTGGCCACTGTGGTGCCTTGTTGATGTCGAATAAGAGATTATCCGCCGTCCCGTGTTGTAGTGCCTGCACTGTGTACTCTCAAGGGTCAGCGGTGTGAAACTTACGATGCTCCTGCTGTGCACTTGGAACAGCCGGAGTCCCTTCGTTCATCTTGAAGGCCCCTCACCCTTTGGGTTTTCAAGACGCTCTTCCAAGACCCCTGTTTCTGCAAGTTTGGACAGGGGGACAATGAGGCCGAAAGGGGCTTCTTCTGGGAACTTGAAGGAGGAAGAAACTGGTCGAGGGAAGGATAAAAGTCACGGATAAAGTGTCACGCGGCCTTTTTTGCTCGCAGTTTGAAACACACGTCCGGGCCTCAAAATCCGTATCGGCAGAATTCGGGATGAAAGACGGAGCGGCGCTTACTCGCGAGGCCGCAGGCAGCGCCTTTGGAAGCAACACTGAGCTGTTGGGGGATTTTGAAGCTTGTGGTTGGTGTGAGTTCCATGGATGGTTAGTTTTCATCAGCTTGAACTGTTTTATTATTTTTCCCTGCACTGTATTTACAATAAATCACTCCTGTTTCTACCTCTTCACTGGATTTTGTCTTACATAATTGAACGCGACTGTGGCATATACAGTACCTCACGTAACGTGCAGAACTTCACCACAAGATACGTGTCCACTGACCGTGAAATGTGCAACAGCGAAGTGGGGGATGCCATGTTTTGGTCACCTTGCAGGTCCACACACCAGGTGGTGAAGGACATCCTCCTCGGGTCACCTTACAAGTCCACATGCCAGGTGGCCTGGTGTTCTCCAGAGCTTTCCAGGTCACCACCAGAGCTCTGGCAGAGTTCAAATGTGGGGTCAGACGGGCTGCGAGGAAGCCCTCCACATCTGGAGAGCATTATGCTACCTATGTGGTTTCATATGAATGCATCTTGTTACAGTCTGTTAGGAACACAGTTTATCTGTCCAGAATCATTCCTCTCCCGCATGGGCCAGAGCTTCGCTGGTAGATCACTCCGCTGATGGTTTTCTGATCTCTCTGCCCCTCAGGAGGTCCTTTTTCCAAAAATAACGGATGTAGGCTGTGACATGTTGAAAATAATAACCAGCAACAGCTATTGGGATTAAACAAAGAAGGGGAAAAGTCGGTCTGGCCTTTTTGACCGTCATACACAGTCCATATTTAGGTTTGGGTCCATCAAAAACATTCTTGCCTTGGTTTGTTTAGCATTCATATATTTCAGCTAATGAGAAATCAAAATAGAGCTCTTTTGGAAGAAAGGGCTAGATAAATAGATGAGCTCGGAACCTTGGTTCTGTGCTTCTCGGTTCCAGACTTGGCCCGCTTAGACCGAATGAAAACAAGCCCCAGCAGATGAGGGACTGCTCTACGGGGAAAGAGCAGCCCTATAAAATTTTATTGCAGTCTGAGTCCAAGGCAGGCAAGAATAACTAACACTGATGCTTCTTGGGGTTATTCAGCACTGACATGGACCCCCGTTGTGTGTGGTCTAGGCCACACGTTCGCAGTCACCTTGCCTGCTTGCGTGATGGGCTCGGACACCATCGGTCGCGGCCGATAAACGGCGTTGCACATGTGTGTGTTTTCTAGGCTTTAGCGGCGTTTTTTTTGTTATTTACACCCTGATGCTGAATAAAGACACTTGGTTAGGAGTGTGGTTTCTGTCTTTTTAATGAACACACCGTTAACGCTCGCACACAGGGAACTATCCGGAAGCTCGGGGCACACAGGTGATCCCAAGAGGATATTTTATCAACAAAGTCACTGCCGATGTTCAACACCCCCCCGTAACTGTTGGGCGACGGTCGATAGTTACTGGGGATCGTGACCGATCGCGACTGTACGGCGGGGGCGATGCAGACGGAATTCAGTTCAACTCAGTTTGTGTTTATAGAGGCTTCTTCTCAGACAGCGACTCAGAGCTGAACAGTAGATCAGGACAGCAGAAGAAACAGCAGGTAAATAATGAAGCTGTTAAAGGTTAAATGTTAAATGTTAAAGAGAACAACTATACAGGGTATAAGTGCAATACCGTAAACCTGCCAGCAACCGAGGAGAGGAAAACAAAAAAACTCCCAACCAGGAGGTGAGGGAGAAAAATAAACCTCCGGTGGGCCAGAGTCTCAGCAGCTGCACCCTTGCTGAGCTTCTACACGTGGAGAACAGTGCCAGTAGCAAGAGCTATCAAAGGTTACACTGCTAAGAATAGCGCTGTGTAGGATGTGCAAAGTCCGGTTTCTGCAAGCTCGGCGACGCTGTGATTTTAAAATCAAATCTTCACAGTCTTCTCCCTTCTTCTGTGACTGTTCTGTGCTTTTGGTACAAGGTCCCTGTCCCAAGAAAGTCCCTAGACAACTGTACATTGCAAGCTCAAGTCTGACGAAGACACACGACCATTCTTACACCTTCTAAACAAAGCAAACCTCAGACAAAACAAACTGTACCGAGAGCAGATTGGGAAGTTTATTGCTCATATTGTACTCCGCTCCGCAGCCAAGTCGGGTCACGACCCGACCCTGGAGACATCAGAAACCGCATTCATCAGTCAGCGATTGACATTTTTCATTTGCGCCAAAATCTCCCCCCAAAATGCAGGGCAGATCAACAGTGGCCCGCCGAGGAAGGACTTTGCGCATCTCAGGATCTCGTCCTTAGCGGGACCGCGGCTCGCGCACAAGACCGGAGGCGTTTCACACAACCATTTCAGACCGAATTACACAGCTGTATTCACTAACCTAAGGATACGTGGGTAAATATAAAAGTCCAGCGGAAAAACTGCTGGCTTTCGACAGAAGATTGTCTCCGTTTGCCAGGATTTTCGCAGCGCTGCGCTCGCCGAACCTCAAGTTTACTACTTACTCAAGTGACTCCTTTACATAAAAGGCAGAAAAATATGTTTACCTACGGTGCTTTAGTTTACATTCTGCCGAATTTCCTGCGTTTCGCCAGCTTCCCGCTTTGGCGCAGGCAGAACCGACAGCAAACTGCTAGAGTTTTCGCATTTCCCGTTTTATTTATCTTGCTTAGTCGGTCTTAAAAACATGTGTAATTTCTTAACGTTGCAGACTTCCTCACACTGATTTCTGCTGGTCTCTCTGCGTCTTTTTGGTTCCAGCCACCTGTCTTTGGTTAGCTTGCAGCGTCGTGCTGTGCCGTTGGCCAGCGGAGCTCCTCAGCGAGTCACTCGGGGAATGTTTCAGCCTTGGAAATTCTTACACGGCACTTCTCAATGTCTCATTCATGAAGACAAACACCAAAATATATCCTTTCGGGCGGAAGGCACCCTTTTCTTGTCGGGCGTACGACTGCAGAGCTTCGCAGCAGACGGCCAAGCGGGCCGTAAACCAGAGCGCCGCGGCGTGTTGTTTTCTTGCCGCCACTTCTTCTCCGCAGCACGACTGCGTGGTCCTGGCACCCGGCATTTGCTCGATTCCCCCTGCGACTGTGTTTTACGCCCTTTGCTTTTTCTTGCATGGCAAGTGTAGCGGCGTAGGGACTTAGGCGATGAGGTTAGGTAGCCTGTGACGTTCGCTTGGAGGAACAAAGAGCCGACCGGCTGCCTGGCATGGGAAAGTGCCCTCGCATCCTTCCCTCTCTGCATGGTCCATAAATCAGTGTGGGGGGGGGGGGGGGGGGGGGGG